>MEHQ01000083.1:134909-172935 GCA_008828725.1 Saccharina japonica
TTTTTTTTTTTTTTTTTTTTTTTTGTCAGATATTGCTTGTTTTGTACTTTTTAAGGAAATTTGGGTCTTAATAGATCCGAAATTTCCGGCGAAAAAAAACAAACAAACCATTCGTAAAAGGCTCGGGTAGGGCGCAAAAAACACGTGTACCAAATTTCAGGGTCTATCTCCAAAAAACGGCGTGGATATTTGGACTTTTGTGCGGAAATCGTGCAACAATAGGCGTTGCCTCAATTACTTAGTTTCAGTATAGAATCGATTTTGGGCGTTAAGTATGACTTAATATGATCATGCGCAGTCAGATCTTCGAATATTTGCGTGAAACTTTGTACAAACATGCCTTGGACCGCCTGGAAGCGGCTCGTTCATAAAAACATATTGGGGGGGAAAATGTTTTCCTCCGGAAACGCCTGACTATTGTTGACCACTTTGAAGGCCTGTGATTGGTCGGGCCACATGTTCGCCGGTAGCGCCAGTCCTAGGTCCTTGAACAAAAAAACTGGCGATGTCACCCTATTCCACTGTTCATGGCGGTCAGTATGATACCAAATATGTGACTTATTATACAAAGTAGATATACAGCAGCTAGTTTCTGCTGTTTGCAGTGGGTAATACAGGCAAGAATATAACCCTTCCGCGGTGCTCGTGGGCAAGAAGATAGCCCTTCCGTCCCGCTCGTTTATTTGTTATACTCAGCCATACATATTCACGATGGCCGAGGGGTAAGTAATCTGCGAGTATACCGGTTAACTACACTACAAAACAGTACCTGATAAAATCAGATTACAGCAGTATTGCATATATATATGCACACGCAAATATATCCCGGGTACCAGGTATATACCCACCCGTGCTCCTTAACGAGTGGGTGTATATGTAGCCCACTCAGCAATTTCATACATTTACCACTAAAATATTACGGGCACGGCATCATCGTCATCATCATCATCCCGTTCACCATGCCAGCCGTTAACACAACGCTGTTCAGAGCTTAGACTCTTCGATGTCATCCCTGACACCGGAATGTAATATTAATATCCATTCGCAGTGATCTAATATTTCTAATAGTAGAGCCTACAGTGAGTAGAACTACTCGCCGAAAAAAACATACCACTCTGTCCCGAATTATAAGATCAATTTTCTATCAATATTCACTAGAACCCGTTCTTCGATTTAGGGACAGAGTGCTCCTAATAGATCAAGTGCGAATGGAAAGTATTCACGAAAAATTGACTAGTGACTTATCTATTTGTATAGACTACTCGTAAAATATATTTTTTTTAAATGACTTGTGACCGATCTATTCTGTCTACGCAGACTACTCGTGTAATACTACCAACATACTTCTGATATGAGCAGGACTAAATACCAGGTATTATTGTTGATCTACTATTAATACGAAATAATAGTGGGCGAGCGCTCGATGTATTACAATAATAAATGATTTCAACCAAATCAAACATTTATTTGTTAAAAAAAAACTTTCCCCAAATTTCGAACCGGTATTTACCGTATCATACGACAATAAGAAGTACAGAGCAGATACATGCCGCAAAAATCTCCTCGCCGCCTCGACTCCTCCTCCTCCTCCTCGCCCGCACTCGTTATCACACCGACACACAGACCGACACTCCAGGACGAACACCAGCTCCACTCCTGCACAGGGCACCTGGGCACACCACCACTACCCCGTTTCCTCCCACGCCCACCTATCGATACCTCTACTACTACTGCTGCTGAGCAACGATTTCCCTATACCTGTAGGAGGGTAACATCAGCGTCATCATCATCAGCAGCAGCAGTAAGTAGTTCTGCAAGCCGCAAGGACTACGAGCAGGAGGGGGTAAAGAAAGAAGGCCAGGAGACCTTTGCGACTGGTGCTGCTACTACTGCTCTGGCGGCGGGGTGTACGGTGTATATACCATCGTCATCATCGTCGTGGGCGCTACTACTTCGGCTCTTATCCACAGGTGACAGTCGGCACAGTAGTAGTAGTAGTTGCAGCGGAACATTTTGCTGAATATGAACATCCAGAACAAATATTAGCTTGTATCATACTAGGAGGGATAGTAGTAGCAGTAGCTGTGGCAGTACTGTAGTACTGTGCACTCTTCTGGTACAATAAATGCCCTACCCAGCTACTCGGAGCATTGCTGTGGTAGGGTCGGGCAAGCAGTACGCACTTCCTCCATAGTCGACGCTGTACTGGCATGCTGTAGGCTTCAGCTTCATCTGCAGCAGGTGAAGAAGTCGGGCCATGATTGCAGCGGAACATTGTACGAACTACATGCCAGGTCGTACGAAGCAAAAGCTAAATATCTACAACACTTCATGTAGGAATATACAGTAGTAGGAACTCGCTGCAATACAAGCAGTAGCACTGATATGGCGAGGCGGACCAGCAGTATGCACCGCCATCATCATCGACAATGTAGGATCCTCTCCTACAAGTAAACATCATCCGTAATTTCAGCGGGGAACGTTTTTTACGTAGCAAACCTTGCGAAGAATATCCACAACACTAATGATATACGAGTGGTGGCACTACCCACAGTAGCATTAGTGGGACTGCGACCGACATACGGCGGAGACCGATAACTGTCCTAGCATAGCGGCGTTACACGTATACCGTAAATACGCAGGCACCAGGAGGCCAACCTAAGCAGAGAAAACTGCCGTAGAGCGTGCCCTCGCACGAGCCGAGAGAGGGCAAGAACCCCCCTTGTCCCCCCTCCAAACAAGCTACATATAAGTCCAGCGAACAGATCCGGTCAAATCAATCCGCTTCACACCCCGGTGGTCTAGCAGTTAGCCGCGAAGACAGCTAAGGTTGATGTCGAGGGTTCGAGTTTCCGGATGCGCAGATTTTTATTCGCAAATGACACCAACTGTCGAGAGCGCCTGGTATAGCGTGGGTATAAACAACTTCACGCGAGTCGACGAGAGAAGGAAATGCTCAAACCTTAAAAGTGCAGGGCACGTACCGTAGCGGGGAGGGCGGAGAAAGCCTACTATGTGAACCCGGATCTGAGTTACGACCAAGAGGGAGATGTATAATATGGGCGAAGATAATGAATGGAATGGAAACAAAAACAAATACAAAACAACCATACCAGGTGCATGTCATTATACATTCATAGGGACAGCGCACCGGAGCACATCACCAACGGCCACCACCGCCACCATCACCATCACCACCACCAAACAACCGCCCACCCACGCATCGCGAACAGAACCCGCCTTACAAGCACCCTACCCTACCCTACCCTACCCTACCCTACCCTACCCTACCCTACCCTACCCTACCCTAACCTACCCTACCCTAACCTACCCCGCCGTAACCCACCTGACCTCACGCTATCCTATCCTACCCTACCAGGAAGGTACAGCGATGGTGATGGAAAGCATGACGCAAGCGCCGGTGCCGGGGTCGAGGACTCGCCACAGCCAAAGAAAGCGCACGTCTAGCCTAGCGACGGTGACTAAAGCCGGGCCTTTGCTGGCGGTGGCGGGTGCCGCGCTAACGCTATCGCTGGCGGCTGAGCGAGTCGCGGCGGAGGCGACCCTCGCCGTGGGGGGCAACCACGCGTGCATTATTTCGACAACCGGAGGAGTCAAGGTGTGGTGACTTTACCATTTATTGGATAAAGAACCCTTACGGTACTGCTGAAGCCTGACCAAGAAATTTGTCCGTGAAAACGTTGTGGAGTCGTGGAGTTGTTGGGGTTAGAAATAGGAGTCGGGCGGTAGATGTTTATTTCTCGGGTTTGCAGTTGTATAAGGCGTGCCCCAGAGCTTTGAATGCATTTAATTCTTTTTCCAGGCAGTCGAGATTTTTACGCAGGATACACTGCCAATACGTAGTGCATACCTACGGCTTGCCCCAGCTTTGTATTTGTCTCGATACATTTTGCAGAGAGTCGGGGGAAAAGAGTAAATGTTGGTGTTTGGGTTAGGTTGGTGTGGGGGTTAGACAAGAAAAAATATGTATATATGTTCATCCATTTGTCGAAGCTATGGGGCAAGGCGTAGACACGAGAAAGTTGAGTCGTGGTCATCGATCAGGTCTTCGTATACTGTTGAATGCTATTATGTATATATTGCGGTGCAGCCCATTTTGAACAGTGAACAGCAAACCAACACCAGTACTGGATCGACACTTACCTATTCAAATCAATACTAATCTAGTGCTGCTGCTACTGTGCTGCTACTACTATACACCACTCCTGCTACTACTACTACCACTGACTGACTAAATATGCCAACACGGCCCTAACGCTCCCTATCGGTGATCCATTTGCTGTACCGCTGCTACAGTGCTGGGGACTGAACAGCAAGGGCCAGCTCGGGTACGAGGACACGCAGAAGAGAGGGGCGGCAACCGAGACCATGGGCGAGGCGTTGGCGTACGTGGACCTCGGCACGAACCGGACGGCGGTGTCGATCACGGCAGGAGAATCGCACACATGCGCCGTCCTCGACGACGCAACCCTCAAGGTGGGAGATACAGTACACGTTAACATTGATACCGCAAGCACTGATCTCCTCCCCCGCCTTCACTGTGCCCCCCCGCCCCCCCCCCCCCCCCCCCGCCTCCCCTAGAGCAGAACCCCGAAACCAGGGGAGTCCCTTGCTTCAACCTATCCTTCACAATTCTTGTAGAGCTTATCGGCGTACTCATCATAAGTACGAGTACATTCTTATAGCGTCACCGATGCACGACACAATACACGTTGGCACAAACACCGCAAGGAACGGTGCGATCCCTCCCGCTCCCCCCCTCCCCCCTGCCCCCCCGCCTACCGGCCGTGGCGCAAAAGCCACAGGGACCCTCGGCACGGTACTCGTAGTAGGGGCAGCATGTATACAATATATGGCGATGGTTGTGAAGCCCTTTCTCTCGAGGAGCTCTCGTAGTGTTGCCTCGTTACCCAGCAGCCGACGCTGAGAAAACATTGCGAACTGACGTTTGAAGTAAGCCTCCTATGTAAGGCATCCCTCGAGCTAGCTAGGTACTTCAACGAGAAATACGGCAAACACAACAAAACACGTTTGAGACTGACGGGAGCCTCTCGACCGAAAGCCTAGAACCTACCATGGTAGTTCTGATGCGTGCTACGATATGGGTAGTGGCACTTATTTTTCGCTGATTTTTTTTCTCGATGATAGGGCTCCGTGTAGCCCAAAATCGATAAACTTTCATTGTTGAATTGGAAAATTGTTCATTGTGTACTTAGGGTCGTTCTTATCGAGCAACTTTTTTTTTCCAAAAATTTCCATTTTGTTTTTTCCAAAAAACCCCAGGAAAATCAAGAAAAAACAGGATTTATTTGGAATTTTGGAATTTTAACAGAGGGCAAAATATCTGGAAGGCCTTCGCATTCCAATATTTGGAAAATATTTGTAGAAAATATGGAAGTCCTAAAAATTGCGCGAAAAAAAATATTTTGGAATTGTTTTTGAAAAAAAAGTTGCTCGATAAGAACGACCCTTAGAACAGGTAGCATTTCTATTTCCCTTCAAAAATCTGTTTTCGGAATGAGGGTAGAGAGAGCTCTTCAAGTGACCGGCTCCCTGAAAAAAAAAAAAACATGGTCCGCCTCTGCCGCAGCCTGCGCCTTCTGAAGGTACAATGCCCTATTCCGTGGTCAGGGGGTCGGATGGTAATGGGCTTTATCGGGCTACGTGTTTAGTCAGATCGGCATTTTTTGGGGGCGATGTATACTAAAAAGGTAGGCGCGTGCTACGATAGAGGTGTTCATAGCACTTTTTGGCTGAATCGTTTTCTGAACGATCGGGCTTCTTAACCTAAATTTCGTCGGACTTTCATTTTTTGTGACGAAATATGTTTCAGAGTATACTTGCGGTCATGAGATTTCTCATCCGGCAGCACTTTTGTTTTCCCTCCCCAAACCATTCTGTTCGGTGAGGCATGACGCTCCTTAAGTGAGGAGCTAAAAAAAAAAACACGGTGCGCCTCTATCGTAGCATGCGTCGGTAGCACTCTGAATCTCCTCTCTTCACGAGGCAGGCCTCATAAGTAAAGCACGCGGATTCCTTCTGCCGAGGAGATACCGAAAACACCCCGCAGACGAAACCGACGACAATGGTTGGCTCCTCGGACGAGGGGCTGCTTGGGTGACAAACATACGCTTGTGCTCGAGAGTGCAAACCCCACTACCTACTCGTAGCTCGGCTCCACATGAGTTTGTTACTACCCGCAGAGAGCGTTGAAATTCGCAAAAATGGTGGGGATATCGTGTTTCAGCGCTCTGTTTTTATACCTACAGAGCGGGGAAGGATGCTACGCACGGAAACACCGAAAAACTAAACAAAACATGTTTTGTTTACGGAAACAACTGGTCGACGAGAACCTTCTCGAAGTTACGAAATGCTCAGCATCGTTCAACTTTTGCACCCTTTACCGTTGTCTAGAAACCGAGCGCTGAGAAAACAGCGCACTCCCTGTGCGACTCCTTACGGTGTTTAGAGGAAGTTTTCGTCATGCAGAAAGGGTGACCTACCTCTCCCCCCCCCCCCCGCCCCAGACACTAATTTGTGCGAAAACGAGGGAAGTAACCGGCCTATTTCCGCCATGTCAAGGGTGTAGAAACCCTGTGGGGCTTTTGTGGCTCGTTGCTGGAAAAGTTGGGCATATTGTATACTTCCAAGAGAAGGACGATGAAAACGCCCGACCGTGTTGTCATCGTACCTTATCGGGCGGTTTCAAGCGCTGAGTGTCTCCACTAGCTAAACATTCTCTCTCGACAAGATACTCCTAACCCCGTTGGTTTGGTATCGTGAGACAGACCACCAAACAAAGCCTGCAGGGACACTTGAAGGGCTGCCATCAAAACACGGATATGTCGCAGCTAATATCGCTTTCTTTTCGTTT
The DNA here is from genome assembly GCA_008828725.1 of Saccharina japonica. Classification (NCBI taxonomy): domain Eukaryota; class Phaeophyceae; order Laminariales; family Laminariaceae; genus Saccharina; species Saccharina japonica. Next base: position 141,805 of record MEHQ01000083.1, read on the forward strand.
CAATAAAGCAGTCACGATAGGCACCACTGAGACGCGCTAAGCTTCCTAGCGTTCTCTCTCGCCCAATCCTAAGTCCTGGTGCACACTGTTTCGGTTGGCAAGACGTCCACCCACACGGCACCACATCCTTCCCGGAACCGAACCGAACCGAACCGAACCGAAGCCGCATGTTACGGTATAAAGGTTCATCATGTTTTTTTCTGGGCGTGTCATTTGAGGATATCTACACCCCACCCAAAGAAACTGATTTTGGAAGAAAAAAAAAAGGTACGGAATGATAAAATCCCATGGCCTCATGATCAATCCCATGCCAACGCTGTACATGAAAGACCGACGAAGTTGGGTTAAGGCAGCCCCGTCAGTTCAGAAAACAAAATCAGCCAAAAAACGGTGTACCCTACGATAGGGGGGGGTACCCACATTTTCACTGCCGGATTTTGGCCACTCGGTCGAGCGGCTCCGAATCTAACGGAATATTGGACCTAAACATAGTTTGTTCGCGTTACGTAACATAATCTCCAATGGCGGCGCATATATAACAACAACAAAACATTAAAAGGTTATGAGTACAACGCAGGAAAACAGCCACTCGGCCGAGTGGCTCTGTGCAAGTGAAAGACAAGCACCTATACACTACCCCCCTACCGTAGCACCTGTCTCTATCGCATATAGGCTAGCACGCTTCCGAACCGAACCGTATCCTTCCCTGCACCTGAGCCAGCCGAACCTTACCTCTTCGGCCACGATGAACCCAAAACGTAACCAGTGCTGGGGCTACGGCAACTACGGCCAGCTGGGGCAGGGGACGATCTACTCCTACGGAAACGCCGTGTTCACGATGGGCGACTTCCTCGAGCCCGTGGCCCTCGGCAACGGCATCGCCGGCGAGCCTCGCAAGGCCGTCAAGGCCGCCGCCGGAGTGGACTACACCTGCGTCCTCTCCGAGGAAAACGAGGTGGTGTGCTTCGGACACAACGACATGGGCCAGCTGGGGGTCGAGCATGCCAAGGACGTGGGCAAGGTTGCTTGGGACATGGGCAACGAGCTGGTACCGGTCGACTTCGGATCCGGGTCGGGGTACGCCGTGGACATAACGTCGGGGCCCTGCGCTCTGCTGAGCGACGGCACTGTCAAGGTGAGGCCGGACGTTTTCCCAGTGGTGGTTTACTTACTTACCCCAGTGTTATATTTACCCCAACCAGTGATAAAATTACCCCAGAGGGGTTAGATTACACTCTGGGGTCTGTGATTAGTGAGACAAGTTGTGGCGTCCTACAGTACGTGCCCGTATCTATTGTGAAAACCAGGGAAACAATATCACGATCGATTTATCCCTCTAAAAAAACAAGGCAAGTTGTCAAGATCGATTTCCAATCTGAACAACCAGGGTGGCTGCCGGTCCGATTGCTATTACGTACGTACGAGCCCCTTTGACTCCCCCATCCCACGCACCACACTCCACACATCATCCCACGTGCTGTACGTCCCACACCCTTCACCCCCCGTCCCCTGCCCCGCACATCCCTCCCCGCGCACCATGACCCGCTAATAATAAAATATACTCCTGCATGTATAGTGCTGGGGGGCCAACCTTTACGGTGCTACCGGCATCCCGGGGGCCATAGACGTCGGCCTCGCCGATGGCGACATGGGCGACTTCCTTCCCCCAGTATCTTTGGGGTCCGACGGAAGCAACACGGAGCTTAAGGTCTCGTCGGTCGCTTCCGGGACCCACCACAACTGCGCTATTCTTGAGGACGGCATGGTCAAGGTATGTTAGTGCAAGTATACCGTTTTTGTTTTTTGTTTTTCTTCCCCATTTATTTTCTTTGAATTTCTGTCTTTCTCCCTCCCTCTGCGGGCCGCAACTCAGATTCGGGGTCACAGATTAGGCTCCTCTCCCTCCCCCCCCCACTACGGTTCTTGCCTTGATTTTTAACGCGCACAGGGTTCAGCCTTCCCAACGCTCGTCGATCTTTACCGAATTTTTGCTAACTCACGCTCTCGTGCTTTCCGCTAGTCAATATATTTTTTAGCGAGAAAAATCCCTGCGAGCATGCACTCGGGGGGGCTCGAACTCACGGACTCTAACAAGCTTCGTGGTTACCTGCTAGCCCACCGGGGCGACCGGTTATATACATAACCTGGTATATACCATATATATATGGTATATACCATATGTCTATGCTACGCCCCGTACTCTGGCCGAAATAATAGCCCGCGGTTTATCCCGAAAATCGTGCCAATTTTATAGTTCCACCAGGAATGCTATAGATGCATTGGGAAACAGTTTTTTTTTTGTTTCTTTTTCTTCTTCTGTTTCCTCGGTGAACCAAGAACCGAAGCCTCACCCTCCGCGCTCTGCACTCGCGCGCCTCATTCTTGATTTAAGTTAGTACCTATTTTCTAGCTATCCACATGTGGTATTGACACTGTTTCCTTGTCCGCCCGCGCAGCCCCTGCCTTCTATTCCCCTACTCCTGGTCAGTGAAAACATAACGTGCTCCGCCGTCCGTCTCGGAATTGTAGGGATCCGAGAGTCTATAGGACTCCATACGACTACAGCTACACCCATGCATGACATGCATATTGATATATACCCCCTTCCCCACACCCCCTCCTTCAGTCGTGTCACGATATGGGAGCCAACACATTTTTAGGACCCAACTATTTTTCCCCACTGCCGAGAAGGCTCCTCAACTAAGCTACCTCCTCGGTACCCATACATAAAGCTTTGCATCCGAATGGGTATTGCATGCTATTATTCGCAGTGCATCCATTTTTGATGGCATGCCATTATTTGCAAGCCCTTTTCGATTTCGTATCGGTGCTTATGTTGTAGGGCTTATTTTGTGTACAACATTTCTCTAAATAGTAAGTCGGGGTTATTTGGGGTGGGGGGCGTGTAAGAGTTCGCCGTGTGTGGTGCCTGCATACAGGCCGTTGTCTGAGGGGTGGTCACTTGAAGAGCTCTATACCTGCAGTAGCCTGCACACATATTTTGGGCGAGAATGAATTGCTACCCGAGGACAAGAAAAGTATACAATGAGCGAAGTTGCAACATCCAGAGTGAAAATCCGACGATTTTTTGGTTTAAGGAGCCCGATCGTTCAGAAAACATTTCAGTCAAAAAGTGCTATCTCTCTATCGTAGCACGGGTCGTGTAAGAGTTCGCCGTGTGTGGTGCCTCTGCATAAGCTGTCGAGCTGCTGCGACCCCCTATACCCACCCCCTATCTCCTTACCCTTGGTTATTGGGGCGGTGGTTTGTTATTTTCTGATCTCTCTCTCTCTCTCTCTCGGGGGAGCTCAATATCTCACCCGCAATCATATACGACTTCTACGTTCGAACAAGGTTTTCTTCGTGCAGCCTGTCCAACGTTTGTATGCGGTGCATGCGCTGGTCCTAAAATACAACAAATATATTGACGAACAAAATTATCGTTGTAATAACCGGTAAGTAAGTGACCGCAACTCACTTTCCAAGAGAAGCTCAACCAGTCCCAGTGACAAACAAACTGCTCAGAAGGCAAACGCTAACTGCAAACCCCTATACCTACAGTGGGATATGCGTCCCTTTATACATACCCCCCACCCCCGCTCCGTCTCGAAAGGGGTGCGTGGTCAATGGTGACCAAGGCAAGCAACAAATGAGTACGCCCCCCCCCGCCCCCGCCCCCGCCTCCGCCCCCGTCTCCCAACCGTAAAACCAGTGCTGGGGAAAGAACACGAAGGGTAACCTCGGCATCGGAGACGTGCACGACCGGGGCATCGACGAGGACGAGCTCGGAGACTTCCTCCCCTACACCGACCTCGGCTTGGAGGCCTACCGTCTCGACGGCGGGGGCGACCACACCTGCGCTATCCTCGTCGACTTTACCGTGAAGGTGCGACAAAAAAACAAAATCTGTAAAAATATGGGTAATTGTGATACGGTTAACATCATACTGCCGAGATGTGCGAAAATGACCAATATGATGGGACGTTATTTACCGTTAATCCCTTAAGAAATGGTATTGCGTATTTGGGGACAAACTACTTGAAATTAGTGTGGGATAATGTTTTCAGTTCTGCTGAATGGGTGAAGTGGGTGTGTGAAAAACGTTTCCCATTTTGACATTTGTTTATGCCGTCGGAGTGAGGGAAAATGCCCATATTTTGTTTTTGATGGAGTTCGCCGCCAACGTGTGCGAAACTGCTCGTATACTTAATTATGACGGAACTTTACCGTGAAAATGACCAGATTTGTATGTTGGGACTTTACGGTCAAGGGTGTGCGAACATATCCATAAGCCTTCCAAGTACTACCAATACGATTTTTTGTATTTGTCGGCGCTTTCCCATCATCGTTCCCGCAGTACCATAGCAAACAACCTCAGAAAGAACACTGACTGTACACCTTTACGGTAGCATGCGTCTTTCAAGAAAACACCAATTTAATCTTGTATACATGAACTGACGTACGTACGGACGTGTGGAACTCGCAGTGCTGGGGAAACAACTACCTAGGGGCCCTCGGACTGGAGGACTTCAGGACGAGGGGCGACTACCCGGGAGAAATGGGCAACAGCCTCCCGGCCGTCAACCTCGGGGCGGGCCGCACGGCGGTGGAGATCTCGGCCGGCGGAAACTTCGCGTGCGCAATTCTCGACGATGGGGGCGTGAAGGTAAACCACCCAACACAGGAAACAGATCCGGATCAGGATCCACGGTGGATACACACTACCTACAAGTATACCAGCTAGGCGCTACTACGTGGCATGCAACACACCATACGTAGATTCTTGGGCTAATTGTTGTAGCAGTCACGTGCGTAGTACGATGGAGTTACTCGTGGAACTTTTTCGGCTGAACTGTCTGAAAAATCGGCCTCCTTGATCCAAAATCGTCAGAAAAAAACAATTCTTGTGTGTTGCAGTACCATGTTCAATACGTATATAGGTAGGCCATGGGAGTGCTCGTCCGGTACACGTTTTGACACAGCAGTAGCTAGTAGTGGCAAAAACCAAATTGCGAAGAACAAAATGAATCTCTTCCCCATTCCCCCCTGCCCCCCCTCGGTTCCGTCCCGGCATTGTAGGGATGCAGGGTCTATGGTCATATGACCCGGCCACGGGAAAAATCGAGTATCACCCCCCCCCCCCCTGGCCCCCAATGGGTCAAAATGACTAAGGCAAGCAACAAATGAGTACGCCCCCCCCCCCCCCCGCCCCACAGCCACAACCTGGTCACGATCCCACCGTGTCCAGTGCTGGGGCGAGGGCAACGCGGGCAAGCTCGGACAGGGAAGCTCCCAAAGACCTCGGAGACGAAACGGTCAGAGATGGCAGACATGAGCGCGATCGACCTGGGACCCGGGGTCTACGCCGCCGCTCCCACTCTTGTCTACGGGAACCTCCCACCCCTTCCCCCACCCCTTCGCCACGAAGGCTCCGACGCTAGGCCCAGTTCGCCCACCCTAGCCCCGACCCCTGGCCCTACCCGATTCGCGACCCCAGTCCCGACCGCGGACACGCCTTCGCCGACAGCGGCTGCCGGTATGCCATCGCCCAGGTCGAACCCTGACGGTGGTAGTACCGACGCGCCTGCCGCTCCTGACGGCAGCACGTCGGCGCCAGTGGCTCCAGCTGTCGTTTCCGGTGGCACCAGCAGTGAGTTTTGATTTATTTTGGTTTGAGGTTTGACATCCCGGGGGGCGGGCTCGATCGTGCGTGTTTCAAGGGTGTTTTATAGAGAGGGAATGCATGTTGGAGAGGGGGGGGGGGTGATATACGAACTATGTTTTTTCGGCGCCGCTGTGCTACATATATATATATAATTATACAGTGTATGTCCTGTTAGTGAAGAAGTATTCAGCAGTGCATCATGTTTGTGGAGGAAAAAAAACGGTACACTACCTCGTACAACGAAACATGTAATCCGCAACGCTGCGTTTTTTCAGCATAGTTTCCTGTTCCCCGCCTGCTTGGTTTCAGTCCTGTTTCATATCGCGCAAGAATAATGCATGTCATTTCTAGACCTACCGCAGGCCTTTGCATGTACCAGCGTGCGTTTAGCACGCATGCATTCATGCCGCTGTTATTCCTGCTTACTACGAGTGGGGATATCTGGTACAGTGATCGGTGTCGGAGCTCGTACTTGCCGGTAAAACACGACAACAACGAAACATGTACGAAATATATGTGCTTGTTCATACCATGCATACATATATACCCACACATACATATAGCTACTGCAAGCAGGCGTACGCTGTGCTGGGTTCTCACTCCACCCACCCACCCACCACCCACCCACCCCACAACCGCTCCGACCCCGACTCACTTTCGCGCCCGCCATTGCTGCAGGTAGCACATCTTTCAGCGAGCTGCCCCGATGGCAGGTGGTGACCGGCGCCATCCTCATCCCGATTGCAGCCGTGGCGCTGGTGGTCGGGGCGGTCACCATCCACAAGAAGCGCAAGGAAAACATGGCGGCGGAATCGTCCGCATAAAAAAACCGCAATCATCGCCGCCGCCGCCGCCGCCGCCACCGCCACCTCCACCGCCGCCGCCGTTGTCCGCTACCCCGTATCACACACGCCTGCCACGGCTGGCCATCGTTTCCTTTTCGCGTATGGCTATGGGGTGGCAACATCGAGACCGATACGATATCTATCGATATCTTATGTGGGTCAGGGTATCTATTTTGTTTATGACAAGCCATGTAGCGAGATTTGGGGTATTATTGATACTGCACCCGCGCTTTTTGGAAACGAACTCCTTGGGGTTTCGTAGTGTGGGTCATCGTTTTTCAGTAGCACTGTAGTCCAAGTGTCAATTATCCCGACCGCTACTGTATCAGGTTGGCGGCGTGGCGTGTTCGCCGGCGACGAGAGGAAGGGGGGGGGGGTGAGGGGGTCTGGGGAGGGAGGGGGAGTTGTTCGGTGGTCTTGTACTGCTGTAAGAACCATCTTGTTCTCGGGGTTTGCAAATAAAATAGCGGGATGTTCGTCCAGTCTCCCTCCGTGCGTAGTTGATTGCTGTCTCCATGAAATAGATGGATGGGTGATTGTTTGGAGGTGGGGAGGGATGATAAGCTGTTCGGTGATTTGACGATAGTTTGCTAAGATATCGATTATATTCTCGGGGTTTGCGCAAAATATGGAGCGGTGCTTGTCGAACTTCTACTACACCTTTACTGTTTGCGGTCTACACGTGTGGGCGAAATGGCGTGGGGGGGTGATCATACCCCCCCCCGCGCGTACGAACGTGTTGTCTACCTGGATAGCCGAAGCCCACAATAGCGGCAGGCTTACAGTAGCTTGATATATCACACTGACATGTATGTGGTGAAGACGATCAAACATGCCTGGTACGGATGGTATGTGTTGTCATAATATTAATATTTATAGTTGCGGTGTGTTGTCCGCGCTGCGGTGGTCGTGGTCGGGGTGGTGTGGAGTTTTCTTCTGGTGGGAATATACGTTCAAATTGACATTTTTTTTCGGCGACGGCGCTTACTGTGTTTGATGGTTCGCTGTCGCGTGGCTCGCATTGTATGCGGGGTTTGCCTCGTACTACGTACGTCACATGCATTTTATGTCAAGTTTTGCTTGAGATTCACGTGGTGAGGATGTATGTGTTGTGCTGTTTTTGTGTTTGTCCTGGTGTGTGTTATCTGTGCTACAGTAGTGGCGGAGAGAGGGGCGTTTCGGGACTGGCAGGTTTAGCCAATTGTTTTACAGCGAGCGTTTACGACATACATACATACGTACGTACCTGGTACCAAGTATCGTAGTTGGCGCTCTGGCTGGCGGGGGGGGGGGGTTGTGTGAGCTTTCGAGAAAACATGGTGCTGCCTACGGCAGCGCGCGTGTTGTTTTCGTTTTTTTCTTTCTTTCAAATTTGTTGGTATACGACACTCCAGCTTCTAGTGAGAACAAAAACGGGGTCTCGTCGAATCCGTGTTGCTGTCGCTTGTTTGGTGCAACGACCAAGCCAGACAAGAAAGAGTGCACCGTAATAGTACACCTACCTTCATCCTAGTAGTGTTTTTGTTTTGATCCCAATACATAGGTTGAGGCTCATCTATGATACATCTGTCGAAAGCACGAAACATCTCCTCCTTATGTATTTTCCTTGGGGGCTGTGTTGCTCTGTGGCGCTCTTCGGGCGCATACACGACGGACTTTTTTTTTTTTCCCCCGGTGCTTCCCCTTTTTTGGCGGGTCAAGTGGAGGCGAAACTTCAAACGCGACCCCTGCCTTTTCGCGATGACCAAATAATCAATCGTTGCGTAAATAATGCATGCCACGTGGAGAGGAAAGCCTGACAGACAGCAGTGCTAGCAAAACAAGAGATCGCTGAAACACTGCCAGACACTCTACCTATTATGCGAGGCAGAGTGTTTGTGTCCTACCCTGCAGTTTGAGCGCGAAATCCATGGGTCTTGTGTACCGGAAATGTTCCCACCGGAAAGAGGTTTACGTGGTGCCTGGGGGACAAGCATGCTACGGTAGCCTGCATGCAGGTGCACCACGTTTTTGCCTTTTGAGGGTGGTCACTTGAGGAGCTCCATACTAATAGCAAGTCAAGACTTGATTTTGGACGCGTGGTGCTACGATATAGGTACAGTAGCACTTTTGTTTTTGGCTGAATCGTTTTTCTGAACGATCGGCCCCTTAACCCAAGTTCGTCGGACTTTCATTTTTGTGACGAATCGTATTTCAGAGTATACTTCGGTCATGAGATTTCTCTCATCCGGAAGCACTTTTTATTTTCCTCCAGAATTAGTTTTTTTCGGTGAGGTATGACGCTCCTTAAGTGAGGAGCTCAGGAAAAAACATGGTGCACCTCTATCGTAGCATGCGTCTTCGGAGGAAAATAAAAACTTTACCCCATGAGCAATGCCACGGCCTAAGGGCCCATATTAACGAGTATAAAATAAATTCAATTTGAAAAAAAAACAAAATTCAAATGCGCTTTTCATTGGTCAACACACGCACCAGCACCGAAGATTAGGATCTTGGGGTATAATCTTGGGTGGTGGTGCGGGTTCTAACCAATGAAAAAAAGCGGATGTTTTTTTTTTTTTTCCAAATTGGATTTTGTTTTTCTTCGTTAAAACGAGCCCTAAGTATGGCTGAAAGTCCGACGGATTCGGGTTACGGAGCGGGATCATTCAGAAAACTTTTTCAGCCAAAAAACGGTACAGTACCTTTATCCTTCCACGCGTCCTCGACTGGGACCAAGCCACGCAAGCACGCGATTCGAAGCCTAAAAATGATAACCTGCTCCATGAAGAATGTTCATATCACATCTTGAGACGACAACACAAACAAGGGGTACAGCAGTGTACCTAATTGTTTCAGAACCCCCCACCCCCGAGAAATGGCGATGCCTACATCCAACCTACAAACTGAACGCACCTAGAGAACAACAGCATGGCAACGCTTGTCTTTGGTGCTGCAATATCGTATGCGCCCTATCACCCCTGTAACCACATTAAACCCAAGTCTTTCAATAGTATACAGCCGTAGTAATATATGTTTGTCGAAAATGCAAGTCCTCGGCCGGAACCACAACACACATCTCCGTCCACAGCCAGTCGCTCTCTCGCGGTGTGTACGCATGTATATAATATGTACAACGCTGCAAGTAGGCTTGAAACAAGCCAAGGCGTCGTGTAGCTTCCCAATTGGTTGTCACCCGCACTGCATAATATGTATGTGATGGTTCGAATCCCTAAGAGCTCTCCCGTGGTGTATGCGCATGCAATGCTGCAAGTGGGCTTGAAACAAAACAATCCATCGCGTGGAGCTTTCCCCTTCGGTTTTGTCAATCCCGCACGGCATATGAGATGGCTTCAAACCCCTACGAAACAGTAAGTAGGTTCTCCGTCTGTGCTAAATCTGTAACCCCTTTTCTTGAAGCTAGTTCTTGACTCTTTCTCCTTCTCGTGAAGAAACGTGTTTACAAACCTCTTTCACAATACTCGTACTCAGCGCCGACCAAGCATGACTCACGAAATCATTAATTACAGGTAGTCAGAATCGGTGGGACGATCGCTTGGGGGATGCGGCCACGGGCAGAGGTATTAGCTGAGACGCACATAAGTTTGCGGCAAACCCTACCCCCCGGCGCGTGTGTCCCTGAACGACGGAGTTTAGCTGAAATGGTGTGTTTGGATCAAACGAGCGCCCCATCTACTATGCTATTTATACGAGTGTGTGTGTGTGTTCTTCACATTAAACCGGTATTTCTATCCGTCCACACCCCACGCACCCAGTAGTAGTGTCCGTGCCGATTCTTCAATCCTAGAGAAATACAAGTTCCGTGGTCACAAAACCACGATATAGAGGTACTACATTGTGATGCAGTAGGCAGATTATAGACAATACAGTGTCATGTACGACAGACACGGCATACACATGCTAGCAATCGAAATGCGTTGGAACAGAGAGAGTAGACAGAAGAGAAACGAAAACATAAAAACAAAGAAAATAAAAAAGAAGGAATTGTCGTGTGTCCCCCCGGAGGAGATGTGGCGCAGACAATACAAAACGAAGAAAAATACAAAAATACAATATAACCAGACTAAAGACTACCTGTAAGAACAAAAGGGAAGGGCAGGCAACCGAATATCTCGCATCGACTACTGTACATACATGCACAATAGTATCATTGTTTAAACTTATTAATTTGGGCAGCGGCCAAAACAAGGTACACCTGGTCCGTTCGGGGCCAAAAACAGGTACATACTAAAATCAAGTTTAAAACACACTCCACGAACCTGCCGTTCCTTGCAACGCAAATTAGTTGTTTTTGCACCCGAATGGCGAGCGCCAGCACCCTCTTCAACAGTCTTGTGGTTTGAGTACTGATATAACTGTAAATGTGTACGAGTACCAGGTATAGGCCGAGTACATACTTGGGTAGGGTGTATATTGACATTGTCAATTAGTATAATGAGACAGGTGCCGCCGTATAGTACGTAGTAGTACGTGGAAGATACCTCAAACATACTTGCAGGCCATTTATCAGAAACCGCTTCGCGGCGGCCACACAAAGCTCCGGCGTCGAACGATAGACTTAGACCACCTTGATTTGAGGACTGCCGTCGGTGGCCATGGTGCTACTGCTGTAGCTCTTATCCGTATGTAACACTAGCTATAAACTCGATTGGGCTGATCGGTGTTACTTGCCAAGTTAATTGCCCGGTGGCTACCCCCTTCTTTTTTCTGTTGCTTTCAAGAGCTTTTTCGTGTTCTTCGTGCTCGCCCGGTGGCTACGTATACGAGTAGCTGCTATTAATAGTACGAGGAACGAACGCCTGCTGCTGTATTCTCCCTTCTGAGCTTGCGACACCCGACCCGTGGTATTCCGAGTCAACCGCAATTCCGAAGGGGAGCCTTCTATCTCGTATTATTTCGGCGGAGGTGTGCAGGCAGATATGTGAAATTGCCGAGTGGCGTGTGTTGCGAGGTGCGACGGGAGGAGGGGGTCTCGGTGTACGTCGGCATTTGTATAGGGGGCATAGGGTGGAACTATGAAGGGCCTCTGATTGGCTTAAAAACGACAAAAAAAAGGTGAAAGTCAAGCAGAGTAGACAAAATCAGGTGTACCTGGGTTTCAAAGAGGCAAAAACAGGTACAACGAGTTTTGGACCAATGGCAGGGCACGTGGAGTGGGTTTTTTACTTGATTTTAAGTATGTACCTGTTTTTGGCCGCAAACGGACCAGGTATACCTTTTTTTGGCCGCTGCCCTATTAATTTCGTTAGCGGCGGCTGCTCGCTCGGCACATCGGCGCGCCGCGCCAAGAAACCAGTGATGCGTTTGAACTCTATAGTCTAGGTACACACAGTTATCACACCTAAATTCTACGAGTCACAGCGCGGGGCATATCTCTATGAGTCACAGCACGGGGCATATCTCCCCACACACATCCGCGAGGCCTCGATAGTCCTCTTCTGATGTCTCACGAAACAGCCATCCTTCCGAATGAATGCCGCGTGCATGCCCATTCGTAGTTATCGGGAGAGAAACCACGACAGTAGGCCTATTCTAGGCCTATCAGTCGGCAGCAGGCAGTGTCGGGCCGTTGGCTCGTGTGCCTCTGCTCTATTCACGCATTAGCTATGCGGCATCAAGCACGAGGCACGAGAGTGAACACCTCTTCCGTCCTCCTTGCCTCTCGCCAGAATAACACTTACGTCGGTAGAACCCATACATACGTCGGCAGAGCCCATGACTACGTATACCAAAAGTTAATTCGATTGGTTGACAACAAAACTCGTACATATTTATTTCTGTACTTTTACGTAGAAATATCATGCTTCCTGACTTCTCAGGCCTTGGAACGGATATAGCTGATACCAGGTGTGTCACAGTTTATGTCACGGTGGGTGACATTTTTTTCAAACGCGAATACGTCAAAGAATATTTCAAATCCGAGAATCTTTGCGAATACTGCGCGACTGTGGGGTCGGGCCGGGCCCGTGATACATTGTCAGATCATGGACAGAAGGCCGACACAGCCTGTGACAGTTCAACCTCCCGCGCCGTCGGTCCGGCCCGGCCGGCTAGGTTCCAATTTCACTGGTCGTCTGCCCGGCCTCGCCTGAATTCTCAAGATCGTTTTATTCGCTCTTTGTTTGCGCTGTCTCGCCTCTTCTTCGAGGTTTCGAGGCAGAAAACTGCTCGGTTGCCAGCGCCCAGCGGCTGCTTTGGGGAGCCGGTTGTCGCCCACAAGTTGTGTACGAAGCAGAGTTAGCTATATATACCGGTATTTCGATATAATACCGTTGGGTTGCGTTTGTCATCCACAGTGCCTTTATCATGACTACTTGCTATCGACTCCGCGGGAGAACATCATTGCATGACACCCATGACTCAACGCAAGGAATGAGTGTATCAATGTATCTCACAACGTTATTACCTGATATTATAGTGTCCGTCCTGTTTAACTAGACACCAGCCTGTTAGTAGCACGTATACTGGAGCGCTAGGCTGGGCTTAGCATTGCATATACTTCGTGCTATGGTACACTCTCCACGAAAGGGCCTATTTATGGCCCCTCCGCAGTCACACGTTGCGACGCCAGTAGTGATTGCCTTTCCTGTGCATAGTTCGTCTGTATTTTATACCACCTATTTGCCAAGGCCACAACTCTGCCGACAGGGCAAGCAGTATAACATACTGGCACAACCTTGCTGCGACACCCGGCCCTTGTTTCGTGCCTTCTCCAAAGCCTACGATACAACGCCATTTAAAAAACAATTTAGTTTATACTATTTCAAGTCATTAGCTAGTTCTCACCTTCGAAGGACACTATATTCTACAAAGCAGCACGAGTAAAGCCACGACAAAGTGTCACAGGTCGTGATTTTTGTTTTTGTCAGGTTAAACTAAAATGGCATCAACATTCACGAGTTCTTCTTCGTGAACCTACTCGATAGTACAAATCGCCATTCAACGAAGACACAGCATTAAGTAGTGGGCACTTGCAGGTAAGAAACAACGGATTGAGAAAAATGAGCTCAGGTTGGCAAGAACAATGAGAAACTTGGGTAAAAAAACACAGCTCAACCGTGGGATCGACACATCCCGCACAAAATTGTTAGAAGAATGTCGGAACAAAAGCAGACGTTAAACTTGGACACCAACTCGAAGTTTCTCAACACCGGGAGCCCACTGTACCTCACACACAGCATCGCGATATGTTTGTTTCGTTAGGAACGGCTCTCGCCACTACTATTTCCTGTGGGCAATATAGCAGCCTATGCCACATGTTCGCTCCGAAAAGAAATCTATGAAGCATGTGCGATCCTTCTTCAAGTTGCGACAATCCGGGATTTCAAGTGACCAACATTCCGAAGGGGACTGTACGCCATGAAAGGCGTGAAAAATCACCAAAACGTTGACGACAGAGTTACGGTATGGCGATGCGTGAGGTTATTTCGGTACAAAATATATTAATCAACCTACGTACGAAGTCCCTGGATTGCGTTAGTTGTGAGTGTTGATTCGGAGTAGTGTGTCGTTTACGTTGAATAGTTTTGACTTGAAAATAGAGACTTGGTCGAGCGGTCAGTGCACAATTCGACGAAAGTTAACGAGGGAAGAAAGTGCTGAAATCTTCTCGCGATAAAAAGCAAGGCAAGAACCGTAGTGGGGGAGGAGGGAGAAGAGCCTACTTTGTGACCCCGGATCTGAGATACGACTAGGAAGGAGAGAGAAAGGAAGGGCGAAGATAATAAATGGGATGGACAAAAAATGAATAAATAAAACAAAAAATGCGGATGTCAATCCACATACATTTGACTCGAGATTAGAACGCAGCCGCCATTGTATACTGATGGAACCGTTTATGAATACAGGGCGCGATTGTCTCCATTGCAGGGACTTGAGCAAAGTATAGGTCAACTTTGTTTTTGCAGTTTGTCCGGCACTGCTTGAAGACGTTAGTGATTTGGATCGCGAGACTCCGTGGCTGGCGGGGGGTGGCATGTGCGGAGGTACCGCCGCGAGTGCGCAGCCAGCGATTTCCGGGGGCGCGAGGAATCGGTTCCTGTCAATATGCTGGGGACAGATACTACTGTAGGGACAGAATACTGGGCAAAATGCACTGGGCACAAAAAACTGTCGTCAAGAAAATATATAGATCTGAGGAATTCCCGAAACAGAAATTGAACCCTAAAGGAAGTTAGAATGTCTGCGCTATACACCAAGAATCCTGAAAAATCCCGTTGCATCAGAAATCACGGGAAACATCCCGGGGGATCACGAAACCACGGGAGCCGGTTTGGACGGGATTTGGGAATTTTCAAACTTCACGCGTTTGCACGGGACGGGACACGGGACACGGATTTCACGGGATTTACCCAAACTTCAAGGGACTGGTTTGCCCGGGGCGGGATCCGGATCGCGAACATTTCCACACGATCAGTTTGTACGGGAACGGGATGTTCCAATTTCCACGGAATCGGGGGATTGCCCCGTATCCCGTAGAATCTCGCGAGATTTTCACAACGGGGAAATTCACGAGGAAAGCCCAAACAAATCAAGAACCAGAACCTGTAAAAGATGTTTATGGAGATGTCGCCACGGGACTGCTTTAGGCTTCTACTCAGAAAGATGTCGCCAACCTCTTCTCAGCTCTTCTCTTTCCTGTACCCGAAGAGTATGGACGATCCTCCGAGCGGTGCACGTATGCCAACCTTAGCTCGTAGCTCGCTGCTCTTCTTCGGTTCTTGATTCTTCAACCTTTGGAGTTATCACTTATCTCTCTCTCTCTCTTTCTCTCTCTCTCTCTTTCTCTCTCTCTCTCTCTCTCTCTCTCTCTCTCTCTCTCTCTCTCTCTCTCTCTCTCTCTCTCTCTCTGTCTCTTGGTCTCTCGGTCATTGTCTTTCTCTCTCTGTCTCTCGGTCTTTGTCTCTCTCTCTTTGAAACTGTTTCTTACCAAACAGCAGGCAGAGGTGGCGCGGCCACCAATCAGGCCCAAGGTGTGCCGCAACCACCGTAGGAAAACAGCAAATTCCGATGAGAGACGTCAAAGCTTAAGTGGCTTTATGAATCGTCGTCGCCAAACAAACCAAAAATCCATTTCACAAATGCACCGAAGAAGTCTTTCCTAGTATAAAGGGCGTCAGGGTCTTCGAAATTCCGTTGACCATCACCATCATTATCTGCCAGCCCTCCCCGAAGTTCAGCTCGTCGAGCCGCCTATGGTTTAGGTCCCACGTGCCAAGCAGAGCGGTGCAGGCACAAAGCATTGGGCATTGGTTGGCGTAAGGACATCAAAGGTACAAGGCCGTTGCATTTTCAGTTCGAGTAGGGTTTTCCCCAACTGCAAGCTGCTCTGTCACGCTGGCGCGCGTATTGGGATTATGCTTCAATGAACGACGCAAACGGGGGCTGTCCACCTTGCTGCATGCCTGTCGGGACTCTAGCATGAACGAATGTGAACGCATCATCGTAAATAGGACACATAACCCCGTGACGCAGGATCGCAATTGAGGCTGAAAGTGAGAAACTTACCATGCAAGGGTCAAATAGTATCACGCGTACGTATTGTCAGCGTTTTTTTTTTTGCCTCATGTAGCGGTGTTTGTATCCCCGTCGTGAGAGTCGAGGCGGTCGCGGACATCAGAAATACGCGATGCCTAGAGTGCTCGATTGTGCGTGTGCAGCCCCGTGCGTGGTGGCTTGAGACGGAAATGTAAACTTTGTAACTAAGATTTTCGCTCCAACTTGGAACACGATTTTGAGGCAAGGGTCGACCATGCTCACCACTCCCCCGTTGATTGGCGTTGCAACTCTCTCTTCCAAAATGAATGCCCGAGTGAAACGCAGCCGTCTTCGTAAATTAACACCAGAGACAAATATAGCGCGAACGGAGAACGCTAAACAGAGGACAACCAATCACCTGTTCAAAGTCACTCAAACCCCGTTGAGCGGCGCGGGCCCCGTCGTCCAACACCGATACATCAACCCCGGTTACTCCTTCCAACGCATCACCCGCGATCTTGACTCCCTTCACCGCCGCCTTCGATAGTGCCATACTGCCCCTCGTTTACCTCACCTGCGGACGTATGGTAAAATGAGCAGCAATGTGCGCGAGATCAGCCCAAACTTAGCAAACTGTGTGACCGATTCACCATGCGGTCTGTATTTATGCGTCACGAAGGAATATGGTCTATGCACGAGAGCCAACATCACTGCCATTGACCGGAGAAACGTGTGTTCATGGGTGAACTTCTACCTTCGTCATCAAGCGACTGGTACCATAGAGTAGAATTCCCGGAAGGTTCTTGGCACAAGCATGCGAGAAAAGAGAAAACTCGGGTCGTTGCGACGCCTCGTATCACGATAAAAAATCGCGATAAAATGGTAGCTGCTACAGATATAATGGGAACGAGTGCATCCAAACTTTAACTTTAACGTTTGTTCCACACATAATCTCATTCAGGAACGTATACCAGTGCAATTTACAACATTAACCCCTCAAGCTGTTCAACCACCACAGCACTAAGGCCTTTGAAGGAGCGTACTTGGGTTCCAAATTCACACAAACCACTATGTGGCCGTTCAGTGCTGTAGCTGTATCTTGGTAATCGGCTCTGTTTCTGTAGCTGTACTAACAACAGGCCGCACACCTAGATCGCTGGGTTAAAAGTTTCGACAAAAGTCAAACTTTGATATTGACATATGTTTTGCCATATTTTCACTCCCTTGATATTGTTCTTCCCCTTTTTCGAAATTAATTAATCCACAATAGCTCAAGTAGTTAATTATTTAATTTCATTTACCTCCATCCCCACCAATTTTACGTGTCCCTCCTATTCCGCCTTCTTTCTTAGCGCTAGCTTTTCCCTTACTTCTATCCTTTCTTTTACTTATGTCTTGTACCCCCCAAACTTCTCGATGGTCAGCTTCTCTTTTTGGTTTTCCCGCTATATCCTTCCAAACTTTCTCGACTACGCTGTCCCACCTTTATTCATTCATGTTTCTCACTTCATGTTGTCATCGATTTTCGAAGTCCAAGTGTCTTTGTGGTGCAGGAGGTGAAATGCAAGCTGAAATCAAGCGTTCGCGGCAAACGACCGAAACACACAGTGACAAGCGAGGTCCTTGCTTCTTGTTCCAAATATGTCTCGCTGATCACCGGCTGTATCCAGTGACCCTTTCACCCATTCGAGTCACCATAACTTAGTTTTTATGAGTTGTTGCATGGCAATCAACACTTTGAATTAGTCGGTCGCTCGACCACGCACGCATCAAGCTGAAAGCAGCTGGCATGCGACCAGTGTCCACTGCGCTCGCTTGGTGGGGTGTGGGGTGTCAGTGGCCTGGTGTTCTTCGAGCAACAGGGAGAGGCGCGTCGTTAGCCATATATTGACGGTTGGATATTTCTCAGCCGGTTCCTTGAATGTATAATACCAATTGGGTTTTCGATCGCTGGCTTCTTATGATTGGGGTCGATCGACAAACTAAACGAAAGCGAAAACGCGAGTTATAACCCCCGCTGAAAAGGTTTATCGTCAAGACACGCACGCCATACAATCGCCGTATGTATGCGCATGAAGTGGTGATCGTAGCGCGCTCATTGTAGGCTCCAAGAGCAACCATACGGTCACTGTTCTGCCAGTGGCTGTCGTTGGCGGGTGTGCACAAACATATTGTTTCGCCACAGCTTGCGTGGAGAGCGGAACTATCAACACAAGGACAGCACTCTGAACTGGTTGAACTACTTGTTCGCTGAAACACGCATTATGCTGGACATTGCTGGCATGTTACTTCTATTCACTACTCTCAGTTGGCAGGGCGTGGGGTAGCGTTTGGCTTCTTCTTCTTTCAAGCAAAACAACAGGCGCGTCGTTGGTCGCGAGTTCAATTTTGGACGGCGAAATTCTTAGTGGTGGAATAAATAAGTGAAAGCGCGCGAGAAGACGCGCGTTTTTCCATCCTTGTGTTCCGGCAGCGCTACAAGTTCGACCAATTTTTTATATTTCGCCGGTGTAGCAAATGGTTTTAGATGCACCATAACCACTGAGTTATGTAAACTACGTAGCTCAGTGGTTATAGTGCATCTCTAACATACTTAGCTCAGTGGTTATGGTGCACCTCTAACAAAAGCGCAATCCGGGGCCCGTTTGGCTGAATCTCGGATCTACTCAAGGGTTGCAATCCCTTTAGTCAACGCTGCCCCGTAATCGTACTAGGCGGGAGTGTTATGATCTTCCCTGGGAGTGTGTACCACGTCTTTCAGGTGTGTACTTCCGTAATTTCCTGCTAACATGAAACTTGCTAGAAAAATGGAAGAGGACGCTGTTGGGGGGATTAAAACCCCGGATTGTACTTTTGCGCTTTCGATAGCGGCGGAGTACAATCTGGAGTGCTGGAAGCTAGATTAAAAGCGCGTTTCTCAATGCCGATGTCCCGCAGGAAGTGTGCGTCAAGATGACACCCGGATACGAAGAGTCTGACAAAAACGGAGTTTCAATGCTCACGAGACTTCTCAAACGCCTGTACGGCCTTGGTCAGAGCCCAACCAACTGGTGGTACACAATCGACGATCATCTTGTGGAAATCGACTATAAATATCTCAAGTCGGACCCGTGCGTCTACACCTACTCAGAGGGCACGAACACTATCATCCTGATCCTGTACGTCGAAAATGTTCTGCGGCTTGAACGAGGCTTCACCGTGCCCAGGCGGATCAAGTAGAAGCCAATGAGCCGCTTGTCATCGACGGACATGTGAGGCGTGTCGCTATTGCTCGGGACGGGCGTCACCCGCGACCGTGAGAAGGGGACGGCGACCATTACCCATTATAACTATACCATGCCCCTGCTGGAGCGGTACGGCATAGCCAGCTGCAATCCTGCGGTCACACCTGGTGTAGGAAAACAGCTTTCGCTGGGCCAGCCGGAGGAGAAGCCTCTGAGAAAGGAGGAGAAACGGCGTTTCCACGCCATCACGGGCAGCGTAATGTAGCTTGAACAGGTGCTTCGCTATGTCATATTGTACGCCTTCAACCAGTTAGCGAGGGCGAACCTTCCAAAGCTCACAAGGCGGCGGCAAAATCCCTACTTCACTACCTGGCCGTGACGGTGAATTATTCCATCATATTTAAGAAAGAGGAAATCAAGTTGACGTTTGTTTCGGATGAAAAACTTGGGCAACCATCCGGACAACGGCAAGTCGATGCCCTCGTACATTGCCTTCCTTTCGAATACTCCGGTGAGCTTCAAAGCGGGAGTAAAGGGGCTTACGGCGCTGTCCACTATGGAGGCAGAGCCAATGGTCGCACCGCTAGCGATGAAAGAGGCGGTGTTATGTTGAAACATGATGAAGGATCTTGGATTCGGCATACGCTTCGACCGCAAACCACTATCAACGGCTCTGCACGTGGCCGGAAACCGAACCTACCGCTCGCGACTCAAGAACATGGCTCTGCGGTACTTCTCCATCTAAGAGCTGGTCAAGGAGGGCACAATCCGCATCCACTACGTGAAGACAGAGGACCAATTCGCTGACATCGGCACCAAGTACCTGAGTAAGTACAGACCCTGCTACCTCATCAAGCCAATCAGTGAGTTCAAAGCTGAACTGCAGAAATCTGGAGTTTTGCATTGTCGTTTCTTGATACTTTCGCGCGAGTGCGAGAGTTTTTTTAGCGTCGATGCCGATGCTGCACACGGTTGGCTCTAAACCATCCCCTTCGGAAAGGTAGTTATCCCAACAAGCGGCTTGAATGGGTTTTTGATGTGTTTCGATCGATATTTCCGTGGTTTAGAGTAACTTCGTAATATACATACATTCCACTGCGTTGACAAGCTCACCAGTGAAAGAGGACACCGGTTGCAACGGCATTTCACTGCGGAAACTACAGGATAGGAGTTGACCCCACGGTGGAAGTTCTAGGTAACAAGGGTATTTGTTTGCGATAAAAGCTACTGTATATGGAGATGCGACATCCATTGAGGGGGAGTGCTAATTTATAGGTGACATCAGTCTATTGTCATTATCAATGTTCAGTAGGGAATGCACAGTCAGCGCGCATCGTCCCTTGCGAGTTGGGAATCGAGACGAGGAATAACGCGGAGGGATCTTCGATTAGAAGTAAGAGCTGCGAGAAAACCATCTCGTCAAACATTCAATACCAACCCCGCCGGTAAAACGCGGCTAGCTAAATCTTATTTCCTCAAACAAATCGGTTTATCTTGCAAACATAATACAAATTTGGTTGGGACTTCCCCCTACCAGAACAATTAAAAAAGCCAAACGTCAACATGCAAAATATAGATGTGTGGGTCGTTATCGGGTTGCCTGCCAAGTGAGTTGCCCCTCCATTATCCTCCTTAAGCACGATGCACAACCGCATCACAACCCGGAAAAAATAGAAACTCCAGGTAAGACGAAAGAAAACCACCTCCTCCCTGACCCCCTCTTGTCATATACCTAGCCACGTACTGCGCTTCTGCGGAGGACAACGTGGCACTCAGCACGTATCACAACACCGCCGGAAACGGACCTCTTGTCAGTATGTACCCTTGCTTGCGTAACCCAAATCCAATTAAAGCTCGAACGTAACACCCCCCGCCCTTTGCCTCGCTGGGAAGGAATGTCAAAACTTGTGAAACTAACATACAAAAACATGGAACGCCGCCTTACTCTGCTAATAGTGTGCAGTGTGCTAACTTAGGCGCGTGAGAATACCTCGCTACAGCCCGCTCTTTACTAAGGATATCCGGGCGAGTCCGATTCGCTAGCCACATCAAATGTCTCACAAGCGACAGAAAAGGCTCATCAACGCCAGGCTCGTCGTCATCAAGTAGGCACGTCCATCGGAGTCTGCTTATTGTCCGTACCACCAAGGTATGCTACCACATCCTCTGCAAATGCCTGCTATTTGCAAGCGAGTTCCGGAACCCGTGTCATGAGAAAATCGGAAACCTACACATTTGCATGGAACACAACGAGTCAGGTTTTTGTCCAACTGGTTGCACCTACTATTTTTCCAATAGCAGGAATCTCGTCTACGTGGTCTACCACCATCATGGAGACAACGCCTTGCTCTGCCAAACGCAAGGCAAAAGCGTAAGCAGCACTCTGCTCGAAAACCGACACATTTAATCCCATGCGCAAGATGACAGTGCAACGAACGAGATGCCTGCTTCAAACCGTACAGGCTACGGCTACGTTTCAATCTGGCAATCTCACCAAACAGGTCACTACAGCCTTCAGTCAAGAGAAAATGTACCCCTCCTCTTCCAACACAGACTGAAAACATGTTTTTCCAAACGACATCTCCAAGATCATGATGAACAACGATAAATTTCGACTCTTTCCTGTTCAAATCGTTTAGATTCTGCCTCCGTTCACAACAACTATAGGCCTATATAGTGCAGTCGTCCCCTTCAAACTCTCGTCAACTTCCAGCTAGCCGGGCTGATTACGTATGATAGGACATGGCCGATTGCCACATAGAAGGAAGCATATCGCAGATGAATGAGACAATTAACGGGAGTGCACATTCGACAAGGACAAGATCAAGATCTGCCAAAATGAACGACTCAGCGGAATCCGACTCGGAAATAAGCAAAAAGCTCTCGATAATTTCGAGTGCCACTGGAGCGAGAAGAGCAAACACGGTCAACATCAAGTGGCCGAGGGCCAGCAACCAATGGCATGTTCCCTCTTGGGCCGAGGATCCATCTTCTGTTGGCGAACGAGGTGTAGCATGCTGCTCATTGGCGTGCAAAAGCACCCGCCCCACCGCCATAGAAGAACCAAAAGCAGCCGTGATTGGTACAACTGAACCAGTACCTGATCTGAACAAATACGTGATAAAGCATAGCCAAAGCACAAACGCCTGTGCCCCGAACCCTGATATAACGGCTGTGCGCATGAGGAATTCGTCGTCTCTCGCTGTCGCTTTCCAAACCGTCATAATAACGAAGCATCTGAGTTCAGCACGCTGACTGACTGACTGCTGCTGCTGTCAAGTCTAGGAGTACGGAGAGGCGCGCCCCGAGTGCGCTTCCCTTCGTCTCTAGGCCCGAGCTCGCTCCAGCCGGCTGTATGGAGTCTGGCGGCGGAGAGGCGCACCGATCGCCGACTGCGCGTCGGGCGCGAAGCAACGTCGCTGTGTCACCACCCAACTCATCGATCGTTCTGCTGCTGCTGCTGCTTGCTTGCGCGGATAACATCCCGAATGTAGAGGCCATGCCATTAAGAGGCTATTGCGAGGGTGAATTTCGAGGGGTTTTGAATTCGCAACTGAGAACTTTTCCCTGCTTGAAAAAAAAAGAACCTTTGACGAAGAAAAATGCCAAAAACCGTGTCCGGGACGTCACACGCGGACCAATTGTACGTGAAAGCCACCCAGCCAACCTAAACGACAGGGTGAGAAACGACTTCTCTCGTCATTCTACGGTGAGAACCCGATTTCGTTTGTTAAATATAACGCAAGTTTGATGAGGGTTGTCGAAAAATGATTTTTCGACAGGGGGGGTACCTGACACCGCCCCCTCCCTTTACGCCTGAACAATAACTATATAAAACTGAACACAGAGGATGGTAGAGAGCCGCCCCCCCCCCCGTGCTTGATACAATGCCTTCCATAGTAGTGCACTATCTTCTAACACTGTCCCGTCTCTCTACGCCTGATTAATACTAAGTATATAAAACTGAGCGTAGGGGACGGTAGAGAGCAGTGATGTCGGATTTCGCTTGAGATTCTTCCTGCTTTCGCGTATTACGGCAAAAAGAAACATTTTAACTTATTTCGCGTAATTTCGGCAAAACAGGGGACGTTTCAAAAACGTCCCCGGATACGATCAAAGTGCACATAATACAATGTGCAAAACCCATTTTCTTTATTTTTTTCTTTATTTATCTTGGACACCTCGTGCTCCGTCTCGAAAGGGATGCGTGGTCAATGGTCAAATGTCTAAGGCAAGCAACAAATGAGTACGCCCCCCCCCCCCCCCCGCGCCAAATACCCCACGGCGCTCCACGCTTGGTGCAAGCAATGTCTGCCTGGTTGGTGAAAACCCAACGTACTCCGTCCCGGCATTGTAGGGATGCGAGGGTCTATGGTCATACGACTACGGCCGTGCACGCCTTGAGTACACCCATGCTTGAAACAAGGCCTTCCATAGTACTACAACACTACTGGGCGGCGCTGCAACCCACAGGTCGCAGCTGTGTAAGCACAGCGACTGCAGCAGTAGTGAGCGGTACAAAGGAGCTATGAGCTCGCTCGAAGGTGGATCAGAAGGCCCCGAAGAGCCGTGAGATCGGCAGGCTTGGCATGGGATGTCGAGTGCGTCCTCTTCTTGCTTCGGCACATTGTATTCGGTCGGCAAGCTTGGTTGGATCAAAATGTGGGCTCCTTCCTTCTAAGCAGATATATTGGTAGATCCCACAGGTATCTATGCGTATACCCTTGCAACGATAATCCATCAGGGAAACCAACCGCTGACCGCCCCTGGTGTCATTACCACCTGGCCTTCCCACATGCTGCTGTACATGTCCTGTACGTCACTGTCGGAGACATCGCGAACAGTGTTCGACACTCACATATAACATCATGGAATGCCTGGTTAAGGGTCGATCTTAACGAGAAAAGTTTTTTTCTAGGTTTTTCGGAAATTTCGCTATTTTCTAAAATGGGTCCTTAACGAGTAGTACGAGCTTCAGGTGCCTCGCTAATAATCGTCCACCAGGCACAAAACCGTCACTACAGCAACAGCGCTCTCGGTAACCATCCGTGTGGTGGTCCTACTGCAGTCGACCTGGCTCGTAGGCAGGTGTCGGTGCCTTGGAGAGTGGAATCCATCACCAACTCGTCGCGCACGACGCCCAACGCTACAAACGCTTGAGCTACAGCCCTCAGCGAGCTCGGTCGGTCGGGCACCTTGGTGCGGTCACTGTGTCAACTCGATTGTGAGAGCTCAGAAAGTTTTTGCACCTTCTGCGCTCGGCCATGGCCTGTAATTGACCTTGGGGACAACCCTGGCCAGCCTTGTGTGTTCGTGAGGGGTGGCATGGCATGGCATGGTCTCTAAACTTCATGATGTTATCCACGCAGCAACCAAGCAGCAGCAGAAGAAGAACGATCGATGAGTTGGATGGTGACACAGCGACATTGCCTCGCGCCCGACGTGCAGCTGGCGATCGGCGCGTCTCTCCGTTGCCAGACTACAGTCGGCTGGCGCAAGCTCGAACCTAGAGACAAAGGGAAGCGCACTCGGCGCGCGCCCCTCGGTACGCGTAGACTTCACAGCAGCAGCAACAGCAGTCTGTCAGTCAACGTGCTGGACTCGGATGCTCCGTTGTGTCAACAAGGGCGCACAAAAATCTATTTCCCGAGACCCACAATCCAATTTTTGTATTTCGGGCCTGCTGAGGGAGGTGGTATTTTTCACCTTCACTAAATGCTAAATAAACCACGTCGCAACACTAGTTCCTATACACAACAAGTGACTTGATCTTAGACTGGGGATTATGGACGAAATTACTTGACTTGACTGGGCATAGAGTCACTCCATCATTCAGAGTGGCAAGTCTTCTTCGTCTGTTTTTGAGTTTTGAGTATACTCTCTGTGTAGGCGAACAAAAGCTGTCTTGCCTGATCCACTTGCCTGATGCAACCTGATCCAAATCTAGCAGCCCATACAAGCCCATATATAACGTAGTAAGGTCATGCAGGTAGCTCGAGCTCAGTGTACCTACGAGCCTCTGCTTTGGAAACTAGAGGAGCTGCGGTACGTTCAAACCAAAACGGGGCGAGACTGTTTCTTGAAACCGTCGAAAACCCTGCGAGACTGTTTCTCTGTTTCTTGAAATCGTCGAAAACGCGGCGAGAATGGGTGCGACGCACAACGCACTACGAGCGCCCACCTTTCGAACAACCCCTTTCTTTGGAAAAGCCTCACATCGTCATATTATACCTAACTTTGGCACTTGTAAATGATCAAATACATCTGAAAAATGTGTCTACTATTAATAGTACATACATTGTCCAGATTTAAACTAATTTTGCGAAAAACAATGTCAGCCAATCGGCGGCCATACATACACTGCTGTCTCATATACGCCCGACCAGCAAGGAGACATCATGGAGCTCGCGTAAAACTGCCCGCGCGGGCACACTTCCTTAGGTAGGTATGCCCGCATTGGAAATAGAGCCTTTCCAAGCACAACGACGAAGTGGCACACCAACCAGGCATGCCTCTCGTTTGGGTTAGGGTTAGGGTTAAAGGTCCGGGTCGGGGTGCTGGCCGCCGTTAGTCGAAGCCAAGCATATGCTCATCGTCCGGAACGAATACCTTAGGGTTTCGTCACATACCGCTACCTCAGTAGAGACAGCATAATTTTATGCGGGCACGTCTGAGAAGTTCGCCTGAGCGGGCAGTTTTACGGCCACTGGACATCATGACGCAAGTACAACTATTACTGCTGTACGTACTGTAGACACAACCCGGCACAATAAAGTACGTACGATAACAACAGCCGATTTTCATAATTTAGAATTGCCTTCCCGATGAGAATGAAATCGACAGACAAACCTGCAAGGGGATACTCTTGTGTCTCACCCAGTCTTATCACACGTGGCGTCGTCGGCAGGACACTCACCCATTCTTATCACAACACCTAATGAGAAACACTCACAAACGGAGGCTAGAGTTTTACTTACTACATGAGAGGAGAGGATGCGTTTTATACTGCAGCAGTAACTTCAATATATAAAAAAATGCTCCCGAATTTCTTATTCCTTGTATTTTATACGTAAATATCACTATACTACAGTAACTTCAATATAAATGCTCCCGAATTTCTTATTCCTTGTGTTCATACGTAGATATCACCCTGTGGTACTGGGGTATTCTGATACGTAGTAGTGTACGTACGCATGTGTATATCAGCAGTAAGCTATTAAAATCCGTACTTGTATCAGCGGTAAGTAAATCGTCAAATCCAGCATCGAGCATAAAATATAATCAATATTGGATCTTGCATGTAGCCCACGGGACAACTATAAGTGCAATACGAGTATACGAGTACGAGTATATACGCATACCGGTAATGAATTCGGAACCACTTTTTTCGAAAATAAGGAAGTTCTCGACCATCAACGTACTTTTATTTTATTTTATTTTATTTTTTATCCTCCGGCGGATGGGTCAAAATAAAGCTTACGCCCTCCACACTTCCACGTCTCACTTCGTGCACTTCGTGTCGTGTGTCAATTCACTCCATGCCCCCTCGGAAGTATCAGCCCTTGCTGTCTACGACCTATTATTGGGAAAGTTGGAGTGTCCACCACCTCTCGCATACGAACAGAAACAACAAACACCAGTATTATTAATAGTGTCATAGTATCACACTGACTGGTGTACCACGCACGTATGAAACCATGGTACACAGGTCTGCTCCTGTTGTGGTGCTGGTACTACTGTATCATACGTGCGTTTGTACGTACGCGTGTATCAGCAGTCCTACGTAGTAGTACTTGGTCTTATAAAAATCCGGGTTCGTCGTCGTCATAAAAAAGTGGAATCTTTGATTATGCAGGTAGCTGCGTGTAGAAAAAAAAGAGCGTGTGTGTCTTTGTATGTGCGCTCTCCATCACCATATCCTCGGTAAACGTTGATGCAGCGCCTACCACCCGCCCGCATGTTCACGCCCGCGAGCGCACGCGAGGCCCTGCCCGGTACTATATCCAGGTCGACGGGCACGTAAACCGATAAATTCTCACGACACGCTGCTGAGGAGCGCATGTGGTAGATATTTTTGGGGTCTCGTAAGGTCCAAAACAGATAATCATCCCGCACGGGACTGTCAGAAATAAAACGACGTGCGTTCGTATGGCGAGCCTGTGACAAATAGGCAATAAATCCTCGAACAAAGGTACCCCCGTGGGCCTCGTGTAGCGCAAGGCCGAGGTCGCCCTTTGCAGAGTAAGTAGAGCAGGGATCGTTGAGCACGATGAGCGAGTTGCGTGCAGCCGGGTGGACCTCATCGCGAGATATCGCGAAAATGGCTCAAATCTACGCCTAGGAAAAGCGGAGGAGCTCTCACACGAGACCACCCACAATACCGTAAATGTATTTATACGTACGCTATTAATATAATGGGCAGCGGCCAAAAACAGGTACACCTGGTCCGTTCGGGGCCAAAAACAGGTACATACTAAACTCAAGTTTAAAACGCACCCCGCGAACCTGCCGTTCCTTGCAACGCAAAGTAGAGTTTTTTCATGTTCTTCGTGCTTGCCCGGTGGCTACGTCTACGAGTAGCTGCTATTAATAGTACGAGTAACGAACGCCTGCTGCTGTATTCTCCCTTCTCAGCTTGCGACACCCCTGGTATTCCAAGTTTACCACAATCCCGAAGGGGAGCCTTCTATCTCGTATCATTTCGGCGGAGGTGTGCAGGCAGATATATGTGTGTCGCTCGAGTGGCGTGTGGTGCGAGGTGCGAACGGAGGAGGGGGTCTCCGCGTACGTCGGCATTTGTATAGTAGGGGGCATAGGGTGGAACTATGAAAGGCCTCTGATTTGCTTAAAAACGACAAAAAAAAGGTGAAAGTCAAGCAGAGTAGACAAAATCAGGTATACCTGGTATTTCAAGAGGCAAAAACAGGTACAACGAGGTTTGGACCAATGGCAGGGCACGTGGAGTGCGTTTTTTACTTGATTTTAATTATGTACCTGTTTTTGGCCGCAAACGTACCAGGTATACCTTTTTTTGGCCGCTGCCCTAATATAATTGTTATGGTACGTATGAAGACAAACGTGTGTTTATCATTAAATATATAATTTGCAATACGTGAGAGCTGGAAAAAACCAGGGTTCTTTACGGTTAACCGTCCGTGCACGGTGCGGTTTGTTTTTTTCGAAAATATTACGGTCCGGTTCGGTGCAGGTTTTAGAAAGCAGAAATAGTACGGTGCGGTTCGGTGCGGTTATCCGATATTGTAAATCCTACGGTGCGGTTCGGTTTTTTTATGCATCCTACGGTGCGGTTCGGTGCGGTTTCCAGAAACCAGGAATCCTACGGTGCGGTTCGGTGCGGTTTTCAGAAACCAGGAATCCTACGGTGCGGTTCGGTTTTTTCATGCATCCTACGGTGCGGTTCGGCGCGGTTTTCAGAAATCAGGAATCCTACGGTGCGGTTCGGTGCGGTTTTCAGAAATCGGGAATCTTACGGTGCGGTTCGGTGCGGTTTCCAGATTTTGAAAATCCTACGGTGCGGTTCGGTTTTTTCATGCATCCTACGGTGCGGTTCGGTGCGGTTTTCCGAAATCGGTAGTGCTACGGTGCGGTTCGGTGCGGTTTTCTGAGGTCGTGAACCCTACGGTGCGGTTCGGTTGTATTTTGTTTCCTACGGTGCGGTTCGGTGCGGTTTTCCGAAATCGCAAAACTTACGGTGCGTTGCGGTGTGGTTTTCAAGAGGGCAAAAATCCTACGGTGTGGTTCGGTACGGTTTACCGCACCGAACCGCACCGAACCGATAGGAAAAACAACAATGTAAAGGCTAAGTAGGGTTTTTTAAGGTTAACGGTCCGTGCACGGTGGGTTTTTTTCCACGAAAATCCTGCGGTCCAGCTCCGTGCGGTTTTCAGAAAAAGGAAATATTACGGTGCGGTTTGGTGCGGTTATCCGATATTGTAAATCCTACGGTGCGGTTCGGTTTTTTCATGCATCCTACGGTGTGGTTCGGTGCGGTTTTCAGAAATCAGGAATCCTACGGTGCGGTTCGGTGCGGTTTTTAGAAATCGTGAATGCAACGGTGCGGTTCGGTTTTTTCATGCATCCTAGGGTGCGGTTCGGTGCGGGTTTCAGAAATCAGGAATCCTACGGTGCGGTTCGGTGCGGTTTTCAGAAATCGGGAATCTTACGGTGTGGTTCGGTGCGGTTTTCAGATTTTGAAACTCCTACGGTGCGGTTCGGTTTTTTCATGCATCCTACGGTGCGGTTCGGTGCGGTTTTCAGAAATCGGTAATGCTACGGTGCGGTTTCCAGATGTCGTGAACCCTACGGTGCGGTTCGGTAATATTTTTTTTCCTACGGTGCGGTTCTGTGCGGTTTTCCGAAATCGCAAAACCTACGGTGCGGTGCGGTTTTCAAGAGGGCAAAAGTCCTACGGTGAGGTTCGGTGCGGTTAACCGCACCGAACCGCACCGAACCGATAGGAAAAACCGCACCGTAAAGAACCCTGGAAACAACTTTCGAAACATGAGATCGGTACCTGCGGGTGAAACAACCGAAACGAATCATGATTATTACAACTATTCGTATTGAAAATTCTAAAGGCGGTTGGCACAATCGGCACACATTTTTTCGGAGATGGGAACGCGCCTATTGAATCGAAGCCGAGGCCTTGTTGTGTTGTGTTAGCGGATGGGCAGTGGGAGGAAGTGTGTTCGCGGACAGGTTTACAATGAGCGAATGCAAAACGCGACCACCGACCGGGCTTTTGCATCTCAAGCATCGTAGAGGGTACAGGCGTTATGTTCTTTGGGCATCGTAGAGGGCACGCACTATGTGCTGGGTAGGGAAGACACGGAAATAAAGCGTTACATTCTGCAAACATACCGGAAATTTGATCATACGTATACACGAATACAGACGTGTGCGTATCGTTAAGTTGATAATTTTCAGTATAGATCTCTCAAAACTTTCAAACTATGAGATAAGCATGTGAGGGCGTGTGGCGGCTGTCAGTAAAATGGGCATAAATTACGTGGATAGGGGAACGCGCCCATTGGAGCAAACCCGAAGCTTAGTTTTGTATTGGTGGGCACTGGACGGAAGTGCGTTCGCGTGCAGATGAAAACAGAGCTAATGCCAAACGCCATCACGGCGCTTGCATCTGGGTATCGTTGAGGTCAGCCACTATGTACTGAAATGAATGGGGAATACGCGGAAATAACGCGTTGCAGTTTCTAGAACGACACGGTATGATACATACGTGTATGTACGTATTATTAAGTTGATAATGTGGAATAACGATCTCTCCGAAGTTTCAAAAGGTGAAATAAGCGAGTGAGGGCGCATGGCGGTGAAACTCTTTATTGGTTATTGACATATGGAACTATGAGATAAGCATGTGAGACGTGTGGCAGCTGTCGGCAAAATCGGCAAATACATGTTATGTGGATAGGGGAACGCGCCCATTGGACCAAACCTAAAGCTTAGGCTTGTATCGGTGGGCACTGGACGGAAGTGCGTTCGCGTGCAGATGAAAACAGAGCTAATGCCGAACGCCATCACGGCGCTTGCATCTGGGCATCGTTGAGGTCAGCCACTATGTACAGAAATGAATGGGGAATACGCGGAAATAACGCGTTGCAGTTTCTAGAACGATACGGTATGATACATACGTGTACGTATTGTTAAGTTGATAATTTGGAATAACGATCTCTCCGAACTTTCAAAAGGTGAAATAAGCGAGTGAGGGCGCATGGCGGTGAAACTCTTTTTTTTTGTTTTTTTGTTCATCCCATTTATTATCTTCGCCCTTCCTTTCTCTCTCCTCCCTAGTCGTAACTCAGATCCGGGGTCACAAAGTAGGCTCCTCTCCCTCCTCCCCCACTACGGTTCTTGCCTTGCATTTTTATCGCGAGAAGACTTC
>MEHQ01001939.1:0-51615 GCA_008828725.1 Saccharina japonica
GGCCTCCCGTGTCGGGGTACTTAGCGTTTTGCCGAAAAGCGCTCGCGCGGAGAGAAAAGTTGCGAAAAGTGCGAAAATTTCACAAACATAACTGTACATATATACACGACAATGTGCCTGCGCTGTGCATGTTGTCTTTACATTAAACCCGTTCTATCTACCCAACTACATCAGTTCACCCAGTGTCTGTCCTGATTCCTAATCCTCGAGAGGTACAAATTATTTGGTCACAGACTGTGAGGCAGAGGGAAAAACTAATAAAAAAGCAAAACGCGAAAATATGTACGATAGAGAATGGAGACCGGTGCATTGAGCTGTCGGTAAGCGAGTGCGATAGAGAGTGGAAACCGGTGAAATGAACCGTCGGTATATATTTAAGGCCTGTCGGTGACCGAGAGAATGCAGCTCTAGGCTCTCAGGAGCGGTTCAGGCAGATGAATGGTACGCATCATTAAACGCAGTAGATACTGTATCGTGTATCATACCACTTTTGTAATGGGGTTATACTCGTATAGCACGCCCATCGTGTGTTTCCGTACTCCGCGGTTTGGCCGTTAGACTGACCGCCCCCTACACTAAAACTGGTATATTATGGACAAAAGAGGCGACCTTGACGCGTCCGAAAAGACCGGTCTCCTACGGTACGCATATACCTACTGTAAACACGTACATATTACCTACATACCTGGCACGAAGTATCTTTGACTGGAAGCTGGAAGAGGGAGACTCTCATCATCAGTGCATGCACCTCTCCTATCGGTATACTCCTCCATACTTGCTGCTGTACGCTGCGCCGGTTTATATTTGGCAAAGTAAAGACACAAGACACAAGAGACAGACAAACCCGAGTTAAAAAAGCCCAGCCTCGGACACGCCCATGGCCTACTGAATATATATGTGTTACTATTGATAAGACTTGATGTGGAGGAACCCGATGACCGATAGCACCTCATACGTATTCGAGCTTGAAGCTATGACTCCAAGTACTACAGCAGCAGTAGCACCTATGATACAATACGTAGAGCCACGTAGAGAGCAGTTGGCAGAGCAGTGCATCCTGGGAAATAAAAAATGCTCCTTGCGCTTGCTGTCGTACAGCAGTTTTTTTTTCGTTTTGTTTTCCTGTGGAGGACAGGTTTTGGGGAAAGTTCGTAGAATGGTCGTTGCACATGTACCCATGGAAGATACACCAGAAGTGGTATCACATCTGAGTATCGTTCCGAGAACGGGAGAACTCGGCATAATAACCGAACCTCCTTGAAGTCGAGACGGGCCTTGTTTGCCCGCCCGAACTTCACTCGATCTATCTCTTCTCCACGCTGGTAACCCAACGTGGAGGGCTCTCTCCTTGCCATAAATATAAGGAAGAAAACGTGGAGCCCTCGGTAGCGGGTCAAAGCTACCACATCACTTGGGATCTTTGGGATTCTACGACAGTAGGCTTCCATATGGGCGTCGACGATGAGATTCGAACTCACGCGGGCAACTGTTGCAAACTGTCATCCCACACCTCGACTTACTTCTTTGACGAGAAGTTGCGCTGGGCGTTCGTGCAGCTGGAACGATGCTTAGAGAAGGGAGAAGACCCGCTGGCCTGGCTACTTCAACTTGTTATGCCCGACACTCATCACGAGCAAGACAGGTTCGAACAAGTGAGTGATTATCGGCATGATGACGAGATCGACCCTGATCCCTCAACAGCAGTAGACCACCTACCAATGCACTCAGACCTGTCAGCCTCAGCTCAACCCTTCACTCAGTCAACAGTTGCTGCCTCTGCTATCGATCATCCGTCCTCTGTTAATCAACCAGCCTCTGTTGAACACTCGTTCTCTTCTGCCCCTGCTGCTGCTTGCATGAATGCTGAAATTTTGCCAAATGATTCTCAAAATTCAAGCCAGGAAGACACCAGTAGATACGATAATGCACGAAACTTGGCTGATGATTTTAGCATGTCGAGAGGCGAACGCAGACCAACCTCACGCAACCGCTCCACTTCTACTCCACATGAACGAACCACCAACGCTAGTATGAACCCTGGCAGTTCGAACTACACGACAAGTGGAGCTCAACATCAAGTATCCCTCGCAACTGCTGAACCTGCTACTGCTGTATCTCTCACGACTGCTGAAAATTATACTGCTGTACCTGCTGAAAACTCTACTGCTATACGATATCTGTATCGAGAAATCCGGTACATTTCATGATGAAGCAATCAGATCTCCCAAATGATCTGATTTTGACTGGAGCCCAAAGAGAAGATGTTGTAGAAACGCTGACTATCTTTCGCGCAAGAGTAAAGCTCAACTCCACAGATGCATCTTCTGAAGCAGTAGTAACACAGCGCGCAATCAAGTACTTACCTCGGTTAGTACGTGACGCAGCAGCAGACAGTTTGCTATCCAACAGTCTTGAATGAAGAACCGAAGCACAACTAGCAACGCTCCGCGCCAACGGATTGGATATGACCGTAAGAGCACCAGTATCATGGGAAGACTGGGTTAACGCCTTTACTACTCGTTTTGCCCCGGCAAACCGCATGTCCCTTTTAGCCCGAGAATTTGTGACGCTGAAACAAGACGCGAAGCAATCGGTAGACACTTACGCTCTCAAAGTGACCAAAGCACGATCTCGTCTGATGGCGGAAGCACGTCGCTTGGCACCAGCCGGAATGTCCCCCTTTGAACACGCATGGTCAGTTTTCACAACAGCAAGTTTTGAGAATGGTCTTTTACCCCACCTCCGCCTTGAATTAGTACGGGAAGATCCAGCTGTATCTTTCCAAGAATCTCGAGCGTGAGCTAAAAAGCACGAAGCAAACAACTTACGCGGAGTAAAATCCACCCCCGATCCAATTGCCAATCCTACTCCTGCTGTTTCTCAAACCTCGGCGCTATCCACACCACAGTATGAAAACAAGATGGCGATCATGGAGACGACGATCGCCAGCTTGTCTTCATCCCTGGATAACCTGAAGAGGGGCCGAACACCTGGTAGTACCCCCAATCGAGAACGTTCATCGACCCCTGCTCGCCGTCAACAAAAGAAGACACCGCGATACAACAGCAGCAACAACAGCAACAACCGCAACAACAACCGCAACAGCAGCAAAACCAACGACAACGCGTCAACTGCTGTAGTGGTTGATCATCCTTGCAATTACCCCAAATGCAAGTACCCGGATTCACACACCAGGGAAAACTGCGGGTTGCGTGCAGCGCACATAAGGCATGGATTTGAGAAGTATTCTCCTTGATGGTGCCCACTCCGGGTACCCTCACCCGGCAGAAAAGATAAAACCACTGAGTCTGAAGTAGTGAGAGGTAGTTCAACTGATGCTGTAAACACACTCCACCCAGTAACTCAGCATGGTAGGGAAAGGATAACCATTGAGCCAGGAATATTGAGAGGTAGTTCAACTTATGTTGCAAACACACTCCACCAGGTAGCTTACAATGGTAATCAGAGGGACAAGAGTGGCCGTATGGCGAACCCTCGAACTCTGAAAGGGATATATATGTAAGAAGAGAGTACGTTGTTTCAATAACGTAAGTAATTTTCGTTTCTCTGATAACGTGAAGAAAGTACGTTTCTCTGATAGTGTAAAGAGAGTACGTTTTTTTTAAAGCGGAGCTGTCCAAGCTGTAGAGGACCTGAGTATCAGGCCTACTACTGTAGCAACATCAAAACGCAGCAAGATTGCAGCAAATAAATCACCTGTGTTAAGCGAGTGTAGCAAAGCAATGCGTAGTCAACGTCGAAAGACACGGTCAGCGCTAACTTTAGCACCTCAAGCAGCACATGTGACCCGAGTAATTCATCAGATTAATGACTTATCAAACAGAACAAAGTTCTGTGGTGCTGAGCACCCTGAACAACGCTTTGTTTCATTTAATGCACCTTCGTTAAGTGAGTATTCAAAGCATCCAATTGCATTGAATGCCACCTCTAAACGGGTACGTATCCCCGGCAGAGTAAATGATCACCCAGTAGTTGATGTAACGATCGATTCCGCTAGTGACATACCATGTGTTGCCGTAGAGTTTTTGCGCCAACACCCAACCTTGAAAAACACTGAAATGTTAGCAGTTCCACCGAATGCGATTAATCTTAGCAGCGCAGATGGATCGCAACTTCAAATCTTAGGATGCATTCGTTTTAATCTTACACTTGGAGACATTACTCTTCCGGTAGAAGCACTCGTTTTGCCTAACCTAGGACCAGACAAGATTCTGCTTGATAACAGTATAATGGGAGCTTTTGGAGCCAGTTTAAACTGGAACACAGAATAACTTTATTTTGCCAATTCTCGCATAAAAGTGAAAGCAACGCATCGCATAAAACATTCCATACATCCAACTCATGTAGCTGAATGCTCAGTAGTTGCATTGGTGGATAACAAAGTAGAGGCGGTACCAGTATACCTAACCAAGAAATACTGTGTACCACCACAACATGAAATGGCAGTACATGTAGAAACAATCAATGCGCCTGCCGAAACAACAGCAGCGTTAATTGAACCTCGCATAGTAACAGCCGAAGACGTCCAATCGTCATACGTACCTAAAGCTTTCGATATATTAGTTATTGCACGAACTGTTTGCCATTGGTCAGCCGTCAACAAAACTGCCATGGTACAAATAGCAAATCCGTCAAACCGCCGAGTATACCTTGAAAATAACACAATATTAGGTTACATCTCGAAGGTGAAAGCTGTGCCTGAATTGAATGTCAGTACACTTCAAAGTGAAAAACAATCATCGGTGTCCACTCGAGAGGAACTCCGAGGTGCTTTGAAGAAAGCTTTTACATCAACAACATTTTCATCAGACCAAAGTTCACAAATGCTTGACTTATGCGCGAAGTATCGTTCGATTTTCTCGTTATCTCCTAGTGAATTAGGGAAGTGCACTATTATGGAAGCAGATTTTTCTTTGGAACCTGGTACACCACCAGTCGATAGAAACCCTTACCGAGCAAATCCACTTGTACAAGAAGTCATAGACAAATGCGTGAATCAAATGGAAAAAGATGGAATAATTGAACAAAGACCGAGTCCTCGGGGCTCAGCAGTTACAATTGTAGCTAAATCAGATGGTTCTCCACGATTTTGTTTAGATTATCGATCTACAATTA
This sequence comes from Saccharina japonica, assembly GCA_008828725.1. Lineage (NCBI taxonomy): Eukaryota > Phaeophyceae > Laminariales > Laminariaceae > Saccharina > Saccharina japonica. Next base: position 5,137 of record MEHQ01001939.1, read on the forward strand.
ACAAGAGCTTAATTCGGAAATCTTGGCCTATGCCGGACATGGAAGCACACATTGATACAGTAGCAGGCGCGAAATTTAGTACCCTTTGTGATGTACAAAGTGCCTACGACCAAATTCCAGTAGCAGAAGCTGAACAAGATAAAACCGCTGTTGTGACACAGAATGGTAAATGGGTTTTCGAAAGACTCCCTTTTGGGATTGCAAACGCCCCCTTCCTGTTCTCAAGAATGATGTCACTAGCCTTTTCACATTTTGGTCCGAAAAGCGGTCTTCTAGTGTATGTGGACGACTGCACATGTTGTTCATCAACATGGGAAGCTCACCTAACTCTCTTGGAAAACACTTTCAAAGCGATACAAGCAGCAGGTCTCACCCTCAAACCGTCCAAAGTTCAATTCGGACCCAAAGAAGTCAAATACTTAGGTCATATACTATCATCAGATGGTATTCGAATTGGTGATGACATCAAAGCTATCATTGATTTACCAAAACCCACTAATATCAAGCAATTGAGATCAGTGTTAGGCATGGTAAATCTCGTAATAAAATTTATTCCCAATTTAGCAGCAACAATAGCTCCTTTGGTAGCTCTCACGAAGAAAGAAGCGACTAAAGAAGTTAGTAAACGTTGGGGTCCGGAACAGGACCAGGCATTTGCACGAGTAAAAAAATTACTCACTGATGCACCTGTCTTGCACTTTCCGTATTTTTCTAAAAGCTTTGTAATACATGTCGATGCCAGTAATGCAGGAGCAGGAGCATTCCTAGCTCAGCAGGATGGTGACTATTTATAAATAATCGCTTATTACAGCCAACGATTCAACGATAGTCAACGCCATCATTCAGCCACACTCAAAGAATGCTACGCAGTAGTGTTAGCCATACAACACTGGCGTCCTTATTTATGGGGAAAACACTTTGTTTGTGTAACTGATCATGCGGCACTAAGATACTTGTACTCGATGCAAGATACATCAAACATGTTGACACGTTGGGCAATAGCCTTACAATCATACGATTTCACAGTCAAGCATAAACCGGGAAAGTTACACGTCGTTCCTGATACATTATCACGGTTATTTGCTTTTGAACAACAAGAAGAAATGACTGAGCCAAAGTTACCACCGACTTGCCGAAACGTTCCCGAAGATCCTGCACTGCGAACGGGAATTCCTTATCAACCATACCAAGTGTCCGCAGATAAACTCGACGAATCAAAACCCGTCCGAAGTGATCGCGAGTTATTCAATACCGCATCAGTGTTTATAAGCGCGACAAACTTGTTTGAATCGGTTGACCAGGAAAGAATACGAGAAACGCAACGAGCAGAATACGGAGAGTATATCGACTACATACTCGACTCTAATGCATACCTACCTGACAAAGAGACGCTAACAACTATGTCGTACTACTCAGTACAAGACGGATTGTTGTTCAAGTCGTACTTACCAGGCCATCTTCGCAAAAGAAGCACGTTTCGCCATCAGCTAGTATTACCTAATGCCCTCATTGGACTAGTATTACATGCATACCACGATCATGCTCTATCAGGAGGACACCTTGCATTCCGACCTACGTACATTAAATTCCGGCAGAAATACTGATGGCCGACTATGAATCGCGACGTACATAAATGGTGCCAAGAATGTCAAGCATGTCAACGTCGAAAAACAGCTCACAACAGACCTAAGTTACCAACAGGCCATCTACCTGTAGAGCGACCGTTTCAAAGAATTTCTGTCGACTTAGTCGAATATAAATCAGAATCTGTATCGGCCACCGGTGTCAAATGCAAAATAGTCCTATCTATCTATGATGGATCACCTCACAAGATTCACATTACTGACACCAATTCCAACCAAATCAGCTGACACAGTTGCAAAGGCCATTATTGATTGCATCATAGGCATTTTCGGTCCACCTGAAATTTTGCACTCAGATCAAGGGCCAGAGTTTGAGAATAAAATAATTTTCCAGTTACAAAGTATACTTGGATGCAAGAAAAACCGGACGACATCCTATCGACCCCAGGACAATTCTGTATCTGAACGTGTACATTCAACAATGCATGCAATGTTAGCGATGCATAGTTCGATTGAACAAGATAACTGGGCATCTCTCTTGCTATTTGTTCAACTAGGTCACAATACGTCTTTCAGTGCAACAATGCATGAAACACCGTCCTTTTTAATGTTCGGTAGACAAGCCAGATTGCCAGTTGACATAATACTCGGTATTCCTCATGCAGGAAGTACAGCAGATACAGAAGTGTTTGCACAAAATACCCGGGATAACCTACAAATCGCATTTGAGTTAGCGCGTCGTAACTCAACAGAACGTGCAACAAAACAGGCGGCTAACAATGAAAAACTTGCGCCATATCCTGTTTTTAAACCTGGACAGAAGGTACTGGTATACAGACCCTTCCAGGATACAGATGGTCCAAATCCCAAATTACTGTTACCGTGGCGAGGACCTTATATAATCTGCTCTCAACTCTCTCCAGTAGTGTATCGAGTATGACGCACCAACGAGACACGAGAAGTATCGGTACACCTTGCTCACATCAAACCGTACCATCAGCGGGAGAAACCCCCAACACCTCAATTTGATAAGCTGGCTAATTTCTTTTTGGGAAAACAAATCCCATTACCTGCACTGGACCATCAAGACCAAATTCTACCAAGAATTGAGTCATATATCGTTGACAGGGTAGTCGGCCACAAACGTGGTCCTGGCAGAAAAGATACCACAATTACAAGTACCGATTACGTTTGCAAGGCTATGGCCCTGAATCAGATATTGAATATCGAGCAGACGAAGTACCACAATGTCACGAACTTATTGCTGCATACAAAACCGCTGATGGCCTCTGATTAATCGTGCTTCCCACAATGATCCTGTCTAGTAACTTTTGGTTACGAAACAGTGATCAAACCAGGAAACGAGCAACAACCCAGTTAGGCGCTTTACAAAATCAATAAAAATATACTGGAAACTCAGCGGCAACTATAAGGGACACGAAAGCAAAATTTAGGTATACTGTTAAAAAGGGAACAAGATTAACCACGGTGTTAAAAAATAAAATACGTTTGGGCGTATGTGGACGGGGAGACAAGTCATAAAATTGTAGGTGATTAGATCGTTAATGGGGTCTGGTTTAGCAAACCAAACCATAAAAACGACTAAATCAACCACACAATCACCGTTTGCCACGTAGTCTGACATTGATCAAGGCGTACTAGATAAATACTCATAAATGATATATATTCTAGGAGTATCAGATCAATACCCAAGCGGTACGATCCACGCGAACCTAATCCGCACGTCTATAAGATGTTGATAAATTCTAGAAAACTGGCTTGTGTTTTTTAACACACCAGCAACAAGAATAAAATTTAACTCAAAAAGACAACAAATCCAGATTATACATTGATCAAAGCATAACTGAGATATTAATTGGTACAATCTACGTAGCACACCTCAAATCAATTTGAGGGTAGCAGAAGTTCCTTTTAACAAAATAATTCGCCCATGCTCTATCAGCTACCATGGGAATTATGGCGTACTCGCGGGGAAAGCAAGTCACTCACACCTCCACACCCACACTCCTGTACTCAGCAGGAGCCCGGGGCCAGCATCGCTGTAATACCCGGCGTGGTGGATGGACCCAGATCAATAACAAAGAGAGAAACAGAGTGTCATTATACGTCGTAGCCGGCGACGGTCCCATAGCGGTTACATGTTGCGGTTCACGCAATAACGTATTATGGTGTACTCGCGGGGAAAGCAAGTCACTCACACCTCCACACCCACACTCCTGTACTCAGCAGGAGCCCGGGGCCAGCATCGCTGTAACACCCGGCTTGGTGGATGGACCCAGATCAATAACAAAGAGAGAAACAGAGTGTCATTATACGTCGTAGCCGGCGACGGTCCCATAGCGGTTACATGTTGCGGTTCACGCAAGAACATGCATGCCTACATATCAGTAATAAACCCGTGGATATGCCAGAGGAAGATCCCCAGACGCCACAGCACCCCCCCAAAGTAACCCACAGGCCTGGAAGGACTTGGGGCAACTTGATAAACAAAAGGAAGAGACAGACGAAATATCCACGGCAAAAACACCAGAAGAAGTCCTCAAATATTCACCCGAACGAAGTACAAAAAATCCTGAAAAGCATGCAGCAAAAGCCACTCGCTCATGAAATCTCGCCATTGATGTATTACTGTACCCCCACCACAACACATAATGCGTCCACCTAACCAAAACAGATACAGCGTCCAGATTAAAACCTAAGACAAAATCAAGCAGTGTACAACCGCAAGAGATCTGAGTATATTCGTGTACAACATAAAGAAGATAATAATATTAGCATTGTTTCGGTGTGCGCTTTCCAGTTATAAAGTATGCTGGGCATTAAAATCACCAAAACGAAGCAAACTATGAAGGAAACAATAATACCACAGTTCAATGCAACCTGAAAGCAGTCGTTTGACAGGGTACATAGACCAGCACAAGAAAAAAACGGTACTGAACACGCATGATTTTAGCACATGCATACTAATTTAAAAACAGATTTGCAATTTTACAGCAGCAGTAATGTGTTGGCAATGATCCAGTAAGCTCCGGACCATCTGTTCCCTTTAGTCTATCCAGCTTACCCAATACCCGTCACCGACAGTTGACATCCTTGAGCTGAAGCAGTCCACTCTCCCTTGCTCGCCCCAACGACATCCCAGGCCTCAACGATATCCCATACATGCGGCCCCAACGCAGTTGCTGCCTTCTAGTACTTCTCCATAGCTTTCACTATTTGTTTCGCAGCAATGATGCTGAAAATCACCCAATCACCATCCTCAATACCAGTAATCCGGTACTGCTTTTCGTTGCCTCCGGCAGCAATATGCTCATATTCTTGTACCCAACGTATCTCCGAATTTGAAAGCGCCAACGTGAACTCCGTTCCTGGTATATCCTCCTCAAGCTGACGGAAATCCAAAGCCGCCGCGCTCCGGTTTGATTTTGGCAACACAGTAGTACCGGTCTGTAGACATACAGCAGCAGCCAGAACGCATGGAAATATCAATTCCAAAACCAATCCTCGCCCTTGAGAAGGGTTCTCCACCTCCAGTATGCTGCTGATGCTCTTACCGCGTTCATCAACTACCTCTTCTGCCACGACAAGCTCGATGTGTTCACATTCATCGACTGTACAGCAGTAGGTAGGCGCAGCTTCTTTGTCTTGTATGAGTTTTCCTTCCACTAAAACCGGCACTCTATCCGATGATGTAGCGAAATCACCATCCGCTATTGAACAGTGTGAACCCTCATTTTTTTCTGCTGCCGGCTCTCCTTCGACCAAAATAGATACAGAGACGGCTGTAGCAACAACGTGCTCCGCAGGTGATACGAGCAACACAGGGGTGGCAACAACCGATGATGCCTTTTTCGGAGCGTCAAAACTCTTCCGTGAAACACGGGCATCCATAGATCGGGCGCGAACGCGCGTCACAGGAGATACTACACGTCGGCTGGATACATCACGCAATCCACGAAAACCGACCGCAGGATCATAGCCAGCAAGTTTCTCAGGCTTGTACGCCTTAGTACCACGCGAAAAATCGCACTCTGGCTTGCGTCTTACATATCCATCATACTCACCGTACTCGAAATTAGGGGGTCGCACTCGTTCAACACGCTCCTATATTCCGCCGTACGCCGGCAGCTGGTCACTTCTTGCACCGCCGTTATAGTTGTTCGCCGTTTCCCAACGCTCAAAGCTTGCATAATGCCCTCGACCACATTCACAAATCTGGCTCATGATCTCACCGCCACGATCCTCAGTGACACGACCTCTTCCACCGCGACGATATCGATAACTATCCGCCACCGCAGCGTCGACCACGCGCTGGATTTCAGGCAATTGGGCTGCTAGGTGTATGACACGACGACAAAAGCGCTCCGGGTTTTTCATTGGTGTGTCGTTTATTATCAGTTCGTCGCGGACGCTTTGTCGAAATGGATGCGGCCTGAGGGCTTCAATGAATTTCTTGCTGAACGACTTGCCAGAGGCCGATATCCATATCCCGTACATGGTCCCTGTCTCTGTAAAGAACGACCAGCAGTTGGCTTCGGTAACTTCGTTGCGAAGAGCTTCCCACGTGGCTATTGCATGGCGGTGCATATCATTCGCGTTGATGGGGGGTAGCACGCCGGCGGCTGCTACCTGCAGGCGACTATGCATGTCTACTTCGCTGATACTGCTGCAAGGCGGAACCACAGAGCGTAAGCACTCCAACAGGTAGGCATCACTTATAGACGGAACGCGTTGGGTGGGGAAGTCGCCAAGATAGCAGACGGCGGCGAGAGTATTCTCTGTCATACAAGTTCGCATTCTTGTACCTCTGTCTAAAGCAGTACCATGTTGCGTGTACTCACCCCACTGGCGGATGAATTCACTGCAAGCTGCTGGTGTGGACGCTGTCAAGCGTGGAGCGATGGGCTGCGGCATGATACCGCGCAGGGCGTGGATGAGCTCCGCCACATCCTGTGGGTATTCCGGCTAGCGTCGCATAATTGCTCAAGAATGCGGCGAGATTATCCATCGGCTATTTCGCCGCATATTCCACTCCAAAAAATATCTCCAGGTGCTGCAGGACTGCTGTATCCAGACCACCATTCTCACTCTTCTGATGCCCCAGAGCTAGCTGGCTGAAGACGATCCGTGCTCGTGTCCAGTTCTCTCCTCTTCTCCGGTCTCCTGCTCTCCAGCAGACGGACAACTCTTGTCCAAATTGCTTTCTTTTCTTGTGTTTGTTCTCTCTCGTGTGACCAAATTTCGCTACTCCTCACGGACCTTCTGAAATACGATCGTATTAATAATAAACTAAGAGGACGATCGTATTATGGCGTACTCGCGGGGAAAGCAAGTCACTCACACCTCCACACCTACACTCCTGTACTCAGCAGGAGCCCGGCGCCAGCATCGCTGTAACACCCGGCTTGGTGGATGGACCCAGATCAATAACAAAGAGAGAAACAGAGTGTCATTATACGTCGTAGCCGGCGACGGTCCCATAGCGGTTACATGTTGCGGTTCACGCAAGAACATGCATGCCTACGTATCAGTACTAAACCCGTGGATATGCCAGAGGAAGATCCCCAGACGCCACAGCACCCCCCCAAAGTAACCCACAGGCCTGAAAGGACTTGGGGCAACTTGATAAACAAAGGAAGGGACAGACGAAATATCCACGGCAAAAACACCAGAAGAAGTCCTCAAATATTCACCCGAACGAAGTACAAAAAATCCTGAAAAGCATGCAGCAAAAGCCACTCGCTCATGAAATCTCGCCATTGATGTATTACCCCCACCACAACACATAATGCGTCCACCTAACCAAAACAGATACAGCGTCCAGATTAAAACCTAAGACAAAATCAAGCAGTGTACAACCGCAAGATATCTGAGTATATTCGTGTACAACATAAAGAAGATACTAATATTAGCATTGTTTCGGTGTGCGCTTTCCAGTTATAAAATATCCTGAGCATTAAAATCACCAAAACGAAGCAAAATATGACCGAGCCTCCTTGAAGTCGAGACGGGCCTTGTTTGCCCGCCCGAACTTCACTCGATCTATCTCTTCTCCACGCTGGTAACCCAACGTGGAGGGCTCTCTCCTTGCCCTAAATAAAAGGAAGAAAACGTGCAGCCCTCGGTAGCGGGTCAAAGCTACCACATCATATGGGACCTTTGGGATTCTACGACAGTAGGCTTCCATATTCCATCCCATTTATTATCTTCGCCCTTCCTTTCTCTCTCCTCCCTAGTAGTAACTCAGATCCGGGGTCACAAAGTAGGCTCCTTTCCCTCCCCCCCCCCTACGGTTCTTGTCTTGCATTTTTATCCCGACAATACTTCAGCATTTTCTTCCCTCGTCGACTCGCATCGAATTATGCCCACTCACGCTACTATTAAAATGGCGCTCTCAGCAGTTGATTGCGTTTTATATTTTGTTTTGCAAATAAACTCAAAAGTCCGACCCACGTGAGATTCGAACTCCAGACATCAACGTTTAGAAGCGTTCGAGGTTACCACTATTAATAGACCATCGGGGTGACCGACATACGACAAGATTATTGTTTTTGTTGCTGTTTACCGTACCTGGGAGACTACGGCGGGTGGTGCGGCGTGCGGTCCCAAAGGAACAGCAGGTGCGGCAACTTGTGCCGCCCTGGCCACTTGCGTCTGTAGGGCGCGTTCCTGCTCGCAGGCTCTTTTTAAGCTTTGCTCATTCTCGGAAGCCCTGCGCTGGGCGTAGGACAGCGTGGCTCTCGCACGCTGTTCCAAACAAGAGTGCTGTTGCTGCTCGTTTACCAGGCGGTATTGCAGGGCGGAGCACTCGCGACGACAACCATCTAGACAATTCTGCGGGTCCACGAGCTCTTGGCTTCTCGCCACCTCTTTCGTGGCGAAAAGCCAAGGGCTCTTGGACGCGCACAACCGCCCAGACGTTTGGCAGCGAGAGTATTCCACCCAACGGGACTACCAAGCGATCGAGCGGCGAGAACACTCTGGTTTTGAACAGAGTGCGACAGTTACGCTGGCCGACGCCCAGCGCAGGGCCTTCTATAATCAACAAAGCGTAGAATGAGCCTGCGAGTAGGGACGTGCCCTACAGGCGCAAGTGGCCAGGGCGGCACAAGTTGTCGCACCTGCTGTTCCTTTGGGACCGTGCACCGCAGTTTTTTTTCCGAAGCTCGCTGGAGGGCGGCGTGGCACTTGACCTGCTTTACGTTTGCCATTCGCTCAGTCCGTAAGGAGTTCATCCTTTAACGCGTTGATTTGTTCCTCAGCCACCTCAGCCCTGACAGTAGTGTCTGGATGACATGCATCGGTAGGTGCGATCCACAAGAGCAAAGGCACAGGTTGTTCACGAGCTGATGCGGGAGCACAGTAGAAGAGTCCTCTGATAAAACGGTTGGTGGCGGTGGTGGCGGTGGCGGTGTCTCAAGTTGGATTACTACTGTAATAGTGTAGTAGCCTTGTCGATGCGCCGTCCTGGGACCTTTCGGCCCCGTTTTTCGGCGTGTTAGTGGTACAAGCGACGACAAGCGTCGTCTCGTGCAGCGCCGGCCAGCGCGGTGTGGAGCTTCTTCTCTACGGCCCGCTGCAAGGCCGCGTGGTGCTTGACCTTTATCACACGGTCCGGCCTCGTCACCGCTTTGACGAACGTCGAGTTGGCGGTGCGAATCATAACGTAAGACATGTGCCTTAGGGCCTACATGACAGCGTCCGGAACGCTGTCGTGCAGGCCCTAAGACACATGTTTTACGTAATTATTCGCACCGCCAACTCCCCCATAAATCTCGATTTTCTTGTGTCTTCGATATCTTGAGACGACCGATGCCGATTTTGTTTTTTGTTTTCGTTGAAAGCTGTCGCAAATGACAATAGTTTACAGTGTAAACTTTGATTGTAAGGCAAATTCATCTCCTAGGGCCGTTTGTCATGTTTTTTTTTCAGAGGTTCGAAAATATACCTTTTTTGACCAAGGGCAAAAAAAAGCATCTTATGGAACTGAAAACGACGTAGTTTTACCAGAAAAAAATATGAACATCAGTTTGACTAGGCCACCTCGTTCACTCTGCGCCCCAGACTGCGCCCCAGAATGAACAGGGTCAGAGGTTACAAAATGAAGTTCTTTTTTAGCCTTTGTATAGGTTTTTGTATGCACACTATGTTTGGTACTACAACAGTCAGTACTCGTATGTATTATTGTGTCGTCTACCCGGCACACGTAAAGCTGCTGCATATACAGACTGAAGCGGTCGCGTACAGGCCCACACTCGCCCGACCCTCAACCAGGAACAAGCCTGCACTCGCCCGGCCGTCAGCCAAGAACTCTCACCACGGCATCGGGGAGGGACAATGCGGTGGATGTGATAGATCGTGAGGGGTTTGTTGTAGCCGATATATTATCTGTCTGACATCTCGTATGATGTGTACCATCAGGTCGCTGTTTTTGTTGCTGCTGTGAGCCTGTGTTATATCGTGCCCACCAACTTGAGAGCCGACACAATGCTCTCAACTCGCCGAGCACGCTCAGTATCTGGGTGCCGTCGCTGCTCGCTTGGCGCGCAGAGGCGGCACGTGCTGGGCGATGGTGGGGGTAAGTCGATTCTAACTTTTTATTTGTACGAGTGAGTACGATTGGGCGTCGTACCTTCACAGCTGCTCTGTAATAATACGTACTCGTACGAGTACTGCTGTATCAACTGTATAGTACATTCTAGCTGGGTGGTGCGTGGTACCTCATCTTTGGTGGTCTCCGGATCACATGAAAAAAAAAACGTGTTTTTGCCATACGCCACCACAAGAAACTACACCTGCTTGCAAGACTTCAAAAATGAAGTCACAAATAGGCGAGTCAAAAGGGGTCCATTTATGAACCTAAAAACAAATCCCATAAGAAACGGCCTTAGAACACAAAAAAAAACAAATTTCCGATCAACGTTATCATCGGAAAGGCAATTCTCAATCAGGAAAATCGGCTGTTTGTTGGTGGCACCGACGCTATGATATCCTTATTTCTGAGTTCGCTTGTGTCGTGGTGGTGGTTTTGTCCAAGCGGCTTTTCATAGCTACTACTGGACGTCTATTTAAGTACGCCCCGCGGAACAACGGCTCGCCATAGCGTCAGTCGAACTCCCGCGGCCGCGTGTCCGTGCCACTCCCGACCCATACAGCAGCCAGCAGCCCTCGGTGTCGCCGACGAAAGAGGGGCGTCGCCGTCAAACTCAGCGAGCGGGGGGCGCTAGAAGGTGCCCTCCCGGGGACGGGTTGCTCGATCCCCGGGATGGGGGGGGGTCTCCGGGATGGAGGGGGTTTCCAACATTTTCTGAGGCGTTTTTCTACCGGGGGCTGTTTTTGTGTTCCATGTTTTGGGTACCCACTTGTTGCATAGTAGAAGGTTGGTGGGTGAGGGGGTGGCTGTAGCGTGTATCACTCTGTTTTTTCCACTGGTGTTTCGGCGTACCACTACTAAAGCTCACATTCGATTTGCTTCAACACTAGAACACATATACATACGCACTTTTTGAATAAGTATCGGTGCGTGGGTGGGTGAGAGAATGGGTAGTTAACACATTTTGCTTAGTCCACTTGTGTTGCAGAGTATATACCACTATTAATAGTACACGCGTAATACTAATGATCTGTTTTGTTTTTCCAGGCAGTTTAATATTCATGTCTCCTACCAGACCAACTGCCCATAGGAGTGCTGATCACGGCCTGCACAGTCCGCTGTGCGAGGGCACGGTTGGGGGGATAGGCTTAGATATAGGGTTATAGTTATGCCACTACACCTCCCCAAGCTAACGCCACTTTTCACGCAGAAAGTGGTGAAATACATTGCCTCCGCGCGTCTCGCTGGATACATTGCCTCCGCGCGTCTCGCTGGCCGGATGGGTCCTCGGGGAGTGTACTTGCCCTTACAACGTTAACCCTATATACCCGGTACGTAAAAACATAATTTTCATATTAAGAGTACGAGCTGGTTCCGGTGAGATGCATACGAAATCACCTTCGGGCCCTCAAACAATGGATACTTTGGATTAATCGACACTACACACCCACATGACCGCATCAGCATGGGGAGCGCATCGGTGAAGCACATTTTGTTCGTAAATCAGAGCTGTACTTGTTGAGACAAGGCCAATTGCTTGAACGTTAAACTTACCTGATCAGGCGGGGGAACACAAAATGAAGAAATTCCAGGATTTGGGGCGTAAATTAGGGTATTGTTTGCCTTTTTGGTGCCCACGCGACAGCATTTGTTGCTTGACTCGTGATATAGCGGCACCAGCACACGTAGTAATGGTCTTGGTTCACATTCGATGTGAATCAGAAAAAAAACAAAAGCCGATAAATCATGCCCACGTACTTCAGGTCTTTTTTCGGTTGATTTTGGGTCCATTTTATACTGAAATTGCTAATTTTCCTACACGCCGTCTGACGTCGTATGGAAATATTTTTGGGACACAAAAAACATTTTTCACCATCGTTGTTGAGAGTTAGGGAAAAACAATCGGCGTTGATGTTCTTCATGGCAATATAAAAACGAGGGCTGGTCTTGTTTTTCGTTTTCCCTTTTCGTGCGTCAGTCAAGGTCAAAGTTGCCGAAAAATCCCTAAACATCCTAAAATTGCGCCTTAATAACGAAAACAAAACACAAAAACACAAAAACACGAACCCTGAGTATTTTGTTTCACATTTCCATGAAGAGCAAACACGCCAAACTTCGTTTCCTAACTATCAAAACCCATGGCGCGAAGTTTCGAAGCCGTAATGCTTTGCCTGTCGCTGGAACCGACTCGTAATAATAATACTATCAATATGCGGTCGCCCTATCCAGAGTCTATGTCGATATACATAGATGCATACATGTATAGCTACACCGCGCTCAACGTATCCTAGATCTGGCCGTATGGAGTGGAACAAGGCCAGAATGAAGGCGTCGATACTGAGTCTGTACGATGCACTTGTCTCAGGGTAAAACCCGTCGCACGTACCGTGTGACACTCCTGCTCTTCTCTGAGAAGTTCGCTGGGCTCTGCTGTTGCTGCTGCTGTTACTGCTGTTGTTGCTGTTGCTGTTGCTGCTGCTGCTACCGCTGCTGTCGCTGGTGTTGCTGGTGTTGCTCCTGCGGCCGATGGAATAGCCGATCAACCTCCGCCATGCTTTCTGTCGTACTATTTATTTATGTCGCGCAGTGTCTTTTGGTCGTGCACACCGACGCTTTTGATGTCGGTACCTGTCACCCTCCACATGTCTATACGCCAACAACCAAGTGTTTGTTCATCCACCCCCTCCACCTACTGCGTCGTTCTAATCACCCCACCCCCCCTGCGCTCCCCCATCTCCTACCTATGACAATCTCGTGCAGGTCCTAATGTCTTATGTGCTGATTCGCACTGTGCACTCGTCTTTCGTCAAAGCGGTGACGAGATCGGACCGGTTCACGAAGGCCAAGCACCACGCGACCTTGCAGCGGGCCGTAGATAGGGAGCTGCACACCCGGAAGACTACGCTCTCGCGGGAACAAGTGGCTCGTCGGGCACAAGGACAAGAGCTGCTCGATCTTCAGCAGCAGGTCGCGTCGTTGCTCCAAGAGCGGGACAACACACAGGGGCTCGTGGTGGCCCAGCAGATAACGATTGGCGAACTGCAGACACGCCTCGCAGAGGAGCAGCAGAAGCGCTCCCAACTAGAACAGCGTGTGAGCGACGCTGAAAAAAAGACCTTCGAAGCTGAGGCGCAGTTGCAGAAAACCTGCGAGCTGGGTCGCGCCCTAGAGGCGCAGTTGGCCGTAGCGGCACAAGTTGCCGCGGCTTCTGTTTCGTTGGGCCCACGCCACGTACCACCCCCCGCAGTTTCCCAGGTACGGTATGGTATCAACGCTGAGCAGCACAGTACCGGGGTCCTCGGTAGTGAAGTGTTGCTGTTATTAATCGTAGAGTTCTCCATCGTTGTTGGTTCACGACTGCCTGCAGCCGAATCAATGCATGGTATGATAGCTAACAGCGGTTTAGGAGAACGTCGGGGACAGGGGATGCTCCACAATGGCCTAGCGTGTGTTGTTTCCTGTTCGAGTGTTGTTAACGAACTTTGAAATTACGTCAGCTATGACTCGGCCGATTGAGTGGTTGATATTCAACTTTGCAAGCTAAGTGATACGTCGGGCGCGTGTGTTTTAGTTCAATTATAGCATAATATGGTATTTGTTTTAAACAGAACACGATGGGTACTGAGAATTCGATTATATCGCTTTAAATGGCAGCTCCGAGTCACGCCCACACCCGTGTTTCGAAGCGCTGTACACCTACTCGCCAAGCATCATAGCCTCGATGTAGACAATCGCTTGAAGTGTCTACCGTTAATTCCATAGACGGGCGCACACTCAACAACCGCTTTCCCTTCAGGTCCCTACCAACCTGCGGCCTGTGCTCTCCTGGATTGAGGAGGTAGATCGCTGCGTGCGGCTGAACACGGACGAAGGCATGGCTATCGCGTGCCTCCTGAAGAACGCGTGAGCTGGGGTTGCCGATTTCTGGATGGTGTCGGCGGGGAAGCGCTGGAGGGTTTCGCGGGTTGTGCGTGCAGCCACCTTACTGCGTCCACATGCTGTTTGTATAGTCGAATATTTGAGGCGGATTTGCAGGGGTGCGTGCTCTAGGTCTCGTATTCCACTATCAATGACATTGTGCGTTTAGGGCAAGCTATTTTGTTGAGTCGTCGCCTTAGAACTTGTCTCAGCATTTGTTCCCTGGGCACCGACGAGGCTTCCGTCTATTAATAGTGTTATATGTGCTCTTCGCGTGATCGCTTCGATGGCACCTGGTACCGATGAATAGGGGTGTTATATGCTAGCTCACATGCCAGTGAACGGCTGATCAATGCAAGAGCTCTTGCTTTTGGCATCTCCCGCCTGACGTGTGGGGCAAACTACAGAAAAACTCAATTGAGCAACCCGCATGCCAGACGTTACACATCACGTGGCAATTAATTCTAGGTTTGGCGCTTTTGATGTGATTCAGGGATGACATCGTAGCTGTTTCGCTGATTAACTGCTTGCGTGGTGACTGTTCTGTTGAGCTCTTATTTACTTACTCTTCGCGTGGCTGTCCCTCCATCTGCGTACTGTTTTGGCGTCCGATGTTTGATGCAAGCTCATCACAAACAATCCTGTCTACTGTGTGATACAACCTCCTACTTCAGCCCGCACGTTCCCTTGAGCAGCCCAGTCACCCGTGTGTTGCCGTCCACGTTCTGACCGCTCAAGGTACAATTGATGGCTCCCCCCGCAACACAGGTGGTTGCCCGAGAAAGCTATACAGTAGTCAAATTGCGGTATGTGGAGCGCTCAACTACCATAGACCCTGTGCTCACCGTCTCTTATTCCTGCATCGCTGAAACTTCCGCCCTCGACGCAACCAGCGACAAGCCCGCGCTTGCGGCCGAAGTGGGGAAGTTCCAGGATTACGCTTTGAAAGCGACGGCCGGTCTGCAGCTTCCCTTCGACGAGCTGCAGACCATCTTTGCCCTTGTGCAGAATGGTCCGCCAGGTTGGACACCGACACCCATCGTTCCTCAGGGGCGCGATACGGCACAGGTGAAGATGAGGGATGGGTGAAGCTAAGGAATGGGGCGAGTACTATGTTCTGTACGTTGTGCCCACCGTATGATATGTATAAAAACGAGTGCATTGTCGTCAACGCTCACGTGCTCGAAGCGCGTCGCGCTACGGTGTTAAATCTACATGCCGACTGGTGCTGTTCTTGGTGCTTGTACGGCTTCTTCCTCCCGTTCCGACCAAGCGATGGCGATGGTGGTCCTCGCCGGGGTTAGAGAACGATATGCAAAACCTTGTCACGTTTGGTTAGTCGATTTGGCCCACATTACTACTTTGTGGAGTTGACGAAGTTGTGCGTGTTGCTTCTCTTGTTGGATATACATGTATAGGAGTACCCTTGCCAGGCACCGTTGACGCTTGCTTGGCGCTTGATGAGAGTCGGTCACGGGCAGTATGTCAAGCCCGCCCACCGCCCTCCCCCGTGTCCCCCCCTCCCTTCCTCCCTGCCTGCCGTCCATCGAAGCAGGCGGCCAACTTTTCTACTGGACGTGTTCCCCTTCCTGGGACTGGACCAGGCTTTATCCCGCCCATGACCATCGGGGCACCTTTGGCGCACAGCGCGTCTTCCAACCCCAACGTGGCCCCTCTTTTGGCTCCTGCAGCTGCTACTGCTACCGGCCGCGCTCCGGCCGCCACGCCGGCGTTCCCATTCGTCGCGGCCACGGCTACGGCTGGAGTGCCCAGCGTCCCCGTCGCTGCACCGACCGCGGCTACGCTTGGGGCACGAGCAGTGGGCGGCAGCAAGTCCCAGCAATCGGACGCTAGAGGGCCGACGTCCAACCGGAGCAGGCGAAAGATCGGACCTTGATTGAAACCGCTGCAGGATTGAGGCAAAGGCGGCTTCGGGCGTTGTGTTTTCTGTGCGTGTCAGTTTGTGTCGTCCAGGCTATTTGGCTTTTCGTACCTGACAGTACCGGCAGAAGGTAGAAGTGCCATAAAAGACTATACCATTTTGGTTTGGAGAGGCGGGAGGCGCAGATAGTAAGTCGTGTGGTAGCTGTTTTGTTTACGAATAGCAGCAGGTGTTTGTGGGGAAATCGCGATCGGCTTAGTGCACCAGTGCCAGCACCAGAGGTTGAGTGCATGCCGATTCGATGTGTCAAATTTGTTTTCCTTCCTGGCAGGTGGCAGTCCCTTCTCTACGCAATGGGCTCTGGGTCTTGGCGCGGGGGTAACGAGTGTAAACTTGCCTCGCTCTCGGCTTCGGTGTGATGAGGATTTGCGCTGCCGGTTATACGGTACGGCGCGTTGCCGAGCGAGCCCCCCCATGCCATGCAAGCCGACTGGCTGGTTATTGGGATACGTTTTTTCAGGTTTTTAGTTTTGGTAAGCCGATCGTGTGTGATCGTGGGCACGCCATCTCAGCGGTCAGGGTTCTTCCTCTCCGTAATGGGCTACAGATCTCGCCGGGGTAACAACGTATGCTTGCCTCGCTCTCGGCTTCTCGGTTTTGTGGGAGATTTGCGCTGCCACTGTACAGTACGGCACGTTGCCGAGCGAGAGGCTCTCTGCCCTGTTGCCTGATGGACTGGTGGTTGGGTTTAGTTCGTGGTTATGTGCGCACTTTGTGTTGGCGTACAGAGTGTTTTTTTTGCTTCTGGTTTGTGTGTTTTGTCGCAAGGTCACCGTAAGTCCGCACACCTTCTGCGTTGCCATTCATATTGTTTTTTTTCATGATGAAACAAAATGTCGCTGGGCGACGGTAGGTTGCGCTTGCCGTGGACGCGATCGTTATGTCCGCGACGGCGGAAGTGGCGGTGGTGGTAGCGGCAGCGGGGACCGTACTTAACGTTGACCGTGAAACGCGATTGTTATGTCCGCGACAGCGGATGTGGCGATGGCGATAACGGTCACAACGGTAGATCAACGCTGCCCGTGAAGCGCCATTGCTGTGTTCACGACGGTGGACGTGGTGATGGCGGTCGCGGCTGCGACGATCGTACGTAACGTTGACCGTGAAGCGCCATTGCTGTGTTCACGACGGTGGACGTGGCAATGGCGGTCGCGGTTGTGATAATCGTACGTACCGCTGACCGTGAAACGCGATTGTTATGTCCGCGACGGCGGAGGTGGCGATGGCGATAGCGGTCGCAGCGGTAGGTCAGCGCTGCCCGTGAAGCGCCATTGTTGTGTCAACGGCGGTGGACGTGGTGATGGTGGTCGCGGCTGCGATGATCGTACGTACTGACCGTGAAACGCGATTGTTATGTCCGCGACGGCGGAGGTGACGATGCGGTAGCGGCGGAAGATCCGTGGCGTTTCCAGTTCTATTTAACGGCAACCCATCGTCGCGGAAGATGGAAGCAGACAGCAGGAAACACACCCCGGGAGTGTCTTTTCGACGGGGTGCTATCGTTGTGGACGCTATGAATTCGGGCAATGTTAGCGAAGGGAAGCGGCCGGTGTTTGTGGTTATTCTAGGGGTGACAGCGTGAAAATAAGATACCATGTACTAGGTACCGGTACAATTCCCCCCCCTGTAACTCGTTCAGCTTTCGGTGCTGTTTTGATAACAGTATCCTGTATTTTGTCCAGGCAGACAGAGGCAGGTAGAAGCAAGCAGATTGATGGCACCAGGCATGTTTTTTACTTTTGTTGTTCGGGCTTTGACCCTCTCTCTTTCTGGAACAAGTCCGCTGCTATTAAGCGCAGTTGCGCTCGTACCAGGTATTAACTAAGCCTGTAGCGGCTTGAATACCAATGCGTCCCGGAGGAAGGAGATAGTAGATAAATGGAGGTCGGCACGGGGCATGCTGATATGTTTGAGGATGCATGACTTCTCCAAGCCTAGGTTAAGCCTTGTCGCGGTGAGCGTAGGTATTAGAAAATCACGCAGGCAGAAGCGTTACTAAGGCACCCTGTATTGAACGAGACAGCCTGACGACTTTTGTTTACTGTGATATCGGCTTATTTGTGTAAGTACCATATTATACTGTTTCTACTCTTAATATATTCGGCTGGAAAGGAATACTGGTATGATACAGCCCGATGCATGGTTGGACGGCTGCTGGTGGGCATGTAGGTGGTTAGGTAGTTAGAGTTCAGGGACTAATCTGAACTGGTGTTTAGGGAAGGAGAAGTTTCGGGTGTAACTATCGCAAGTCTTAGAACTAAAATCTCGTTTGCTTTACTCATATCTACGCGGTGGGGTGATGGCTTCCGGACTAGAGGCACCGGCGGCATTCGTGGCTCTCTCTGTTTGCACCTTGTACGATGGGGGCTGAATGGAGCGGGAAGCGTGATTGGCGATTGGCCGTTTGAGGACTCTTAGAGTAGTCTTTGGGCGCCTTTCGAGCCTCTCAGCTTTCCGCACTATCAAGGGTGCTGAACCGGTTATGGTGTGGTGTGCCTGTTGGTTGTCGCCATAGCCATCGGGGGGGGCAGGGTAATCCTGTCTTTCTGCAGGCAACCGTTTTCCTGGGTTATTTCTGGATCAGGCACATGCTACAGTAGGTGCTGTGTGATATAGGGTTGGCCCGAAATATGTTCCCGTGTGATTTTCTACGGCATTGCACTGTCGAGTTACGCGTTTGATTCCATGCGAGCTCTTGCGCCAAGCTGCTGCTCGTCCCAGCTTAGATATGTACTACAGTAGTTTATTTTTTACAGTGACGAGAGGGGGGAATATACGCTTGGAAGTTTTACAGAGTAATATTAGTTTATATACGACGGTTTGCAATACCAGTACCAATACATAGCTGGTGTTGTAGAGCGCCTCTCCAGTATGCGTGCACTTCGGCGCACCTTCGCCGTTGTTGTCTGTGTGCGCATTGTACTGCTGTGATGTTATTGGCGTGGCGAATAGCCGATGTGGGTCGAGTTTAGGGCTGTGTATAGGCTATAGTCAACATATGGCGCATGTTTGGTTCCTCTATCTATGGTGGCGTGCAAGGTAAATATGTATGTAGTGTGGAGCCGTTCCGATCCTTCCGCGGAAAAACTGTTTTCATCTGCATTTGGAAGGGTTCATAACAGAAGCATGGCGGGTAATATGGTCGTGGATAGAACAGCTTGCATTTATTTGCAAGATCACCTTTGACGCGGGTATGGCGGCTGTTGTCAAGGTGTGAACGCGCTTCAACGCCAATAGGGGTTTGGTTGGAGCAGTAATGGTACGTACAGCACCCCCCCTTAGGGCCAAACCACGCCGTAACGGCATCACAGCTCAGCAACAGGCGTGCTCACCACGTCCTCGGACACCGCTTGTTTTGTGGACATACATGCGCTTCCAATGAGAGACGAGGGTCGACTGCAACGCAGAGGCTTCCATGAATAATTCCGTGCTGGGTGGTGGCCCTACGACTTCTACAATACCCGAGGCGCACACAGTAGCGATGGTGGTATTCAGCGTACCTTTTTGCTATCTATGATGAGGTGGTACAGTATACCTATATGCAGTGTTGTGTCTCATCTGGAAACGGTCGGGCCCCGTATATACATGTGCATCGAGTCAGCATGATGGTGCATGCCGTTGATCCGCCAGGTGTATTATTGTAGAGGTTGCCAAACGGCTGGCGCGCAAGCCGTTCACCCACCAGGTGTGGACTGTCTCTTAGAGCTTTTGATTGCGCCTTCTACCAAGACATCGTAGTACCTACCGCCTACGAGTGTTAGTATTGTGTTTGGAGTTTCAGCCATGACGATGATTATCCGTCTCGCGAGTCTACGTTTGACATAATAGAGCTCTTGGTGCTCTACTCACTACGATGGTT
Organism: Saccharina japonica; assembly: GCA_008828725.1. Lineage (NCBI taxonomy): Eukaryota > Phaeophyceae > Laminariales > Laminariaceae > Saccharina > Saccharina japonica. The sequence goes on from MEHQ01001939.1 coordinate 25,053, forward strand.
GTAATTGATTCTCGAGACACGGGCAATGAATGGTTCATAACCGAGAGCTCGAAAAATGAACGGAGTTTAATGCTTGTTCTTGCTACGGGCTGGTTCAAGCTGAACGCCCCAAGGTTTATCAGCCACGAATGAACGTCGGTTGTAAAATCTACTCGATTGTCGCATGTTTGGTATCATACTGACCGCCATGAACAACGCAAGATGGCAATATACCCATTTTTCTGTTGGGGTGATAGGGCGGGCGGCAGAAAGTGTCGCGCCCAACCACGAACGGGGCGTTAAAAAAGGTCAGTACGTATGTATGTAACAGTCAGGTTTTTTCCGTAAGAAGAAGCAATTGATTCTTCTCGTTTTTTCTGAACGAGCCGGTTCCAGGTACAGTAATCCAAGGCATGCCTGCAAAACATTTCGCCCAAACCTGCGAAGATCTACATACCTGTGAAGGGCCAACATGAAGTCACATTTAACGTCAAGTTGATGTTATACTAAAACCAAGTAATTAAGAGGCAACGCGGACAGTTCGCACGTTTACCGCACAACGGTCCAGGTGCACGCCTATTTTTTTTATATATCCTGAACTTTTGCACGCGTTCCGTGAGCCCATTTCGACTCGTTGACGATTGAAGTACTTCGTTTTTCCGTCAGGAATTCGGAATTCCTTAAGGCCCAAATACCGAACAAAACTATAATCGGCCAAACATCTGGCGGAAAAACAAAACCAAAATCCACCGTTCGTTAACGGGTCATCGACAGGAGCTCACAAAACATGTGCGCAATTTTCCAGGTTATCGCTCTAAAACACGGCGTGGACTTCCGACTCTTAATATGTGTATCGAATTCAGCTTAAACCAACCTGTATTCATTGATGTATGTGTTAATTTTGATTGTTGATAACTCCTTTCCCGTACAAAAGAAGCACTCCGAACTTCAAACTAGTGCATTGAAGGAAGCATTACGCCGAACGGCATCCTTTGAAAGCGCCAAGCACCGAAGCTAACACCACAGCCCCAGCGCGCGCGCGGGGGAGGGGGGGGGCAAATTCACCCTTGAAAACGGAAAACACAAGCTATGATACCGCCTCACCCCCCAGCACCGGGGTGGACGTGTCCTTGAAAACGGCAAATAAAAGCTATATACCGCAACATCCCCAGTGCGGGGTGGGTGGGGGGGGCGTACTTATTTGTTGCTTGCCTCAGTCGTTTGACCATTGACCACGCATCCGTTTCGAGACGGAGCACCGCTCCTATCTCTAATAGAGACGCCTCCAACACTTGGGCACCCATTGCGTTTTGTTGTTGACATCCCATTTATTATCTTCGCCCTAATCTTCTCTCTTTCCTAGTCGTAACTCAGATATGGGGTCATAAAGCAGACTCTTCTCCCTCCTCCCCACTATGGTTCGTGCCTTGATTTTCATCGCGCGGAGGGTTCATTCAGCATTCCCACCGCTTGTCAATTTTCATCGAATTTTGCTCACTCACACTCTCGCGCTTTCCGCTAGTCAAGATATTTTTGCGAGAAAACGTCCCTACGAGTATTTACTAGTATGCACTCGGGGGGACTCGAAATCACGACCTTGACTCTAACAGGGACGAGATTCACCTGTCATTCCACCGGGGACGTTGCTTCCATATATTTGCATAGAAACGTCTTGCTAATCTTAAATCCCTTTCCTGTTTGGCCGCGTGTGGTCACCATCTGTCTCCTAGGATAGCGGTCGTTTTCTCGCTACTATCAAAAGTGTATCAAACTTCTTCACGTCTAATTTGTCTATTTTCCTCATCTCCTCTTCTAACACACCCCATTCCTTTTTGTATATTTTACATTCTCCCACTATATGAGTTCTACCCTCTATTGTTTTGCAAGCGTGGGGGGTGAGAACAAAACTCCATCCTTGCAATCGGAAAAGACAAGCTACCACTGCATCTCCAGCGGGGAGGGGAGGGGGCAAAGGTACCCTTGAACATGGAAGAACACACGCTATATACCGCCACATGCCCAGCGAGGGAGGGGGGGGGCGGTGGGGCGTACTGCGCATTGTTAGGTAGATGCTGTATTGTTTAGAGCCCTCCTCGCGCCTATCAACAATACGCAAGCTGTCCCCTCCGCGTCCCTCGCATTGCTGAAAACAAGCAGCATCGTTCGTTATAGTGCCACCACCACACCAAGCGGGTAGTGGGAGTTTTGTCCTGCGTGTGGTGCTCTTTTAAAACCAGTTTGGCATACTGTGCTACAGCTGCAAATGTATACTTCGTGTACATTCAGGTAGCTCGCGCTCTCTCTCTTCTCTCCTGCAGGTCGTTATTATATGTACCAGACACTTGCTTTGCTACGGGTACCACCCAATTGTGTTTTGAGGGCAGCCTTCAAAAGGGGGGGGGGTGTACTCATGTTGTGCACGGCCGTAGTCATATGACCATAGACCCTCGCATCCCTACAATGCCGGGACGGAGCGCGATGGGTTTTCACCAACCAGGCAGACATTGCTTGCACCAAGCGCGAAACGCCGTGAGGTATTGGGCGAGTCGCATGGAGGGTGAGCTGCATCCTGCTAAGAACCGCCTCTGAGGCGGACTTGCATATGGACGACAGCTTCAATGAGTTAATTTAATTTCTGGTGTGGCTACTTCCGGAGACAGCAATGGGTTTTACTATGTAACTGCCTCGCGGACGCCTTACCATATTAACACTACGTGATACGACCATTCCCCTTGTGCGGAACAAAGATTCTCCACCCCGCACAAATGATCTACTCGACCGCCAGCTTTGGTGACCGCCAAAAAACAATAACAAAAAAAAACGGCACCCTGGTTGTCTAGCTCCACGGGGGGGGCTTTTCACAGTTAAGCATTACAACAATACCACCAGTAGATGTTTGTTTTTGTTTAACTTTATCACGTGGAAACCCTATTGACGTAATACAGTAGGTGAAAAAAAGGAAATATACAAACGTAATATATCATGCAGTACAATATTTGGTATATTCATTTATTTGCTGATGATGCTGTCGTATTGCGATGTGGGGTGGGTGGGGGGTGTCCAAGCTGTCATCTGGCGGATTGCTGACGATACCCGTCATACTGTCGTATGCTGCCCGCTGCTCGGGCTATGATAGCCGTATTTGAGCACGTCGTCCTGCCGACAACGCTATGCTGTTATAAGGCTCGGTGAGACACGGGGTATCCCCTTGCAGGTCTGTTTCCTGGGTCCTGGGTGTCACTCACTTTCATGTAGAATCAAGCGTAGGAGAAACGTACCTTCTTCGTTCCCAGAGCCGTGATGCCATCTGGTCTGGAAGGACCTCATTTGTCCTTCAGCTTTTATAACTACCCTGAATACGAATGCCAGTCCAACAATACGAAAATGGACCGATTACTATCTATGTTGAGGTAATTGTCGGCCTTCTAAGCCAATAATATTACATCTATAATATCTATCTCCAAGCACAACTCCGCTATGATTGAGCTCGTCGTTAGCTTTCTGTCCCTAAAAGCTAGCCAGTCGTGACTACGTAAACGACCGACCGCCTGCTACAAACGCTTAGTTGTTTCTATCATACTATTAATAGCAGTATAATACGGCCACGGCTTCGCCCGTGGCGCTAGTTTCTATCATAATGAGGAGCTAACGATGCGAGAAGGCCGGAAGCCGACGAGCATCGATTATATGATTTTCTATAAGGGGTCGTGTGTTCGTGTGGGGGTGTACCCCTGCTTACGAACGGACACAAACCGACAAATAACAGTTATGAAAACTGCCACAGCGTGCCATTATTGACCGGATTGCTTAATGTTGAGGTTTGTCCGGATGTTCGCACTGCTTTTTTTGGTGTGCGACGCGAACACTGAACCGATTCAGACACGCTCGGTCCTGATAGACGCCCGCTATTTATACGCACCGTCCTGTACTGCTCGTGTCGAAAGCCGTGCCGAGATCGCAGAGCTAGGCGACAGTGACTGTCATAATTAGTTTCTAGTGGCAATTGTCACTGGGATGTTTCGGCAGTAGAGCAAACCAGCAGTCCCAATGATGAGCATCACCACCAGCAAACACCATCACCATCACCACCACACCAACCACTACACCACCACTACCACCACCACACCACCCGCTATATAGAAGCTTCCCAGGCTTGACAGTGATGGTGGCTGCAGCAGGTGGTGATGATGATGATCACCCAACAACCTACACTTACTTGCCCATGAACCAAAAAAGGTGTATGTGCTGACACAAATCGCTTATAATACAAAACGATCCCATCAATGACAATTGCAGGAACACAGCAAAAAGAGAAAACCCGCCAACGCAGTAGCTTAATGCAGTTAGGGGTTTGACCACTTGAAGGCGTCTGTCACGGTCCTCATTCCCACCGTTCTTGTATATGTATGTAATGTAATACATAATACCTGGTAGAAAAGACGAGTCATGTGGTGGAGGTCAACCTAGACGTTGTTACTGTTTATATATAAGTCGTACACGTATACCGGTGCATGTGCTATATACTCACTCGTAGACGCTCTAGAAGGCAGTAAGCAGTCAGTAGGCAGTAGGCCTTGAATCACGCGGTCCCCGACTTTCCTTATAAAATGTATAGAACTCTACTACTGTAGTATGAAATGTATAACTATGTTGTATATAAAACGGTTAGGAACTGTCGCACGGATCTACATTATTCGACTTTTTCGTGGCACGTGTCGCGACATGTAGCGAGTCTACAATTGACAGCGCTACTTACTGCAGTACATACAGCAGAAGAAGCGTCAAACTGCAGATTTAATAGCGCAACGATCCGAGCAGCTAGTTGAAAGCTGCGACTAGTCTTACGTAGCACAAAATAATTTGCCTGGCTTGTTAGGTTTTGAAGATGTGTGGAGTTTTGTTTTCTTCACGGTGTTGTCCGCTCCGTGTGCCTTCTTGTGACCGCGAGTCCATCGCTCCTTGCCGTGTTTACGTGTTTACCAGCATCCTCTTAGAACTTCACTTCACCCAGCCACACCAGTGCGAAGCCTTTGCCACAAACAAGATCGTCTACTCGAGTAGGGTGTTGACTGGAAAAGCATATCGTATCAGGACTATCAGAAATATGAATATTGTTTCGAACGAAATTACCGTATACGAATGGTCCTTTAGCCACAAATAATGTTTTATTTTTGCCGTAATTTTCTTGGATATCATTACGTAACATTCGTATATATGACACGAAGAGAGTACTAGCGTTGGGCAATGAGATTTCGGCTCCTTCGTCCGTTACTACTGTGTGTTTACCCAATGATCATAATGCGCTCAGAATGTCGCTTCACGCCCGGCACGTATACTCGTAGCCTTTGCCAAACGCCACACCAAGATCGTCCACCAAATGCCACGTGTACGTAGGATGATGAAGCAAGAACGATAGAAATAATATCAGGAATTCGAACATATGAATAAACGGATAATACGTAACGGCGGTTGGTTTTTTTTTGCACAAATATTTTTGCCGCTGATTTTCTCGACAACCGCATATTTATATCTTAACGGGGAGCGTAGCGGTCGTACCTAGAGGGGTGGGGTTTTAGTTTATAACGTTACGAGGCCTTCAAGCTAAGGCGAGTACACTTTGCCTTTTGACTTGCTGTACGCACGGGACTGTGAACATTGTCCAGGAAGTATGACTTGATAATAAAAGTGTAGGATTTTTTTGGAGTGGCTACTCGAATGTTCGGGGTATTATCGAGGATGGTGTTGGCTGGCTTCATCGGCCACTTGGTCACGTATTGCTACGCATTCACATACACACATACGTATAATACGTACACACTGCATATACATAAATAACATGACCCAGGTTCCTATATATACCAGGTACCTCGTACCTGGTATAAGTATGCAAGAAAATATCACCACGGCGCCCGGAGTATTTATTGCCTGGTGCCGGGGGTACCGTAGGCAGGGTGTTGATATACCCATCACTCTATTCATGGCACCGATTATCCAAAAACAATTTTTATGTTTCCCAGTATGGCATCAATCGCGAACAATGTTGTTACGCTCGGCGACATGTTGTCAAATGTAAAGTTACATAATCAATATATGTGCACATGTATATTCGCGTTTGGACAAGTCGTGGTCAGCACATACATACTAAGGAATGATGGGACCACTCCCCTCTTCTCGCGTCGAGCTGAGTTTGGAGTTATATGGCCGAAATATAGGTGCGTATCGTGATACATATAATATATACAGAGTGAGTTAGATTCGGTGCTTCGAGGGTTCCTCAATCGGCTATCTAGTCCTTCCCGCTCATGCTCGTTCTGCCACTCCTCTCGATCATAATAGGTGAACCCAGTACTCCACCTGTGCGTGCTACAAGCAGGATGATACATACGTGTGCGTATAGTACGTTTTACTAAATTGTATGCCCAACAAAGTAGTATATCTGACATCATCTGGAACAAGTGTATTCTTTACTGGAACAAGTGTGTTCTTACTTCTGTGTTTATCTGTGTGCCTGTGTGTGTTTGATCGTACCAGGGATATTTTGTTTTTTGGTATGTCGTACGTATGGTCGTACGTACGAAACCGGTACAGATGTCTATAAGTACCCCACGGCACCCAGCACCCAGGACCCAGACAGACACTGCTGCTCGCATTGTATACTCCTGTACGCATATACGTATTGTATATGGTATACATTTCCGTGCAACGAGGGGTTCTCTGGACAATGGATTTTGGTGCTTTTCTTCTGATTTAGTTAAAATTAGCAAACAGCAAGATACAATAAACATTTAACAAGTCGTACCAGGTATGTATGCATATATTTTATTCACCTATTTTTGGGTTTAATAACAATATTTGGTCCTATTTACTACGTACCCCTGGTATACAATACGAAGATATACGCATTACTTCATCACGGTTAGTTCTATGTGCAACATAATAGAGATATAGTATTCTGTATCAAAAACAAATAAGTAGTAAACATAAAAACCAGAGTGCGTACGATAAAAATACCCCATACAGATATATAACGACGACAGGTGGCTTACGCTACTAATAGTAGACCCACTCTATCACGTCAACTGGTCGGAACACTATAGGTATACCTGATATGTTCATTTCAGACTGTTTAATTTAACTAATTAATTATTTTTTTTCTCCCCCCACTGTTGTAATAAGTGTGCAACATGCATCTGAGCAAAGAGAGTTGAAATAAGTTGCTTGGACGTTTATGGTCGGAAGATTAGGATGCGGAAAGACTATCCGAAGAGGGGTATTACATTATCCGGGACGTTGGGTCATTCATTTAGCATTTGAGGACGAAGGGTCCAATACGTCGTATCATATGATAAGTGGATGAACAACACCAGTACGATATGATTGGATAATTAATACGTAAGGAGATCACGAGTAGGAGAGGATGAATTTGAGTTGTCTCGAGTTGGACGAACGCACGCATGCGTTCAGAAGTTTGCTAGTCTGGAGTCTCCTCTGATCGAACGACGAGATGGCCAGCCAGCGGGGTCGGGTGAGACTGTTGTAAGCGAGTATCAGGCGAGTGCAGTCAGTATGAAAGGATTTGTAGGCGGCCAGTGAAGAAGAAGGATGAATAAAGCTCAATTACAAAGGATTTGTCAATCTCATCTCATAACACTCCAAGCAGTAATGCATAATATTGTACACGCGTAAAATACGGAAGAACCTGTTCCCGTTTGTGATCACATTTTAGTGGACAGCTACGCAAGGCCACAGTGCCTCGCTGGTGAGACTCGCCAGACCGAGCGAGTCGAGTCTACATGTTATTACACTGGCGTCGTCGGCAGGACACTGTCTTTTCGGGTGTGTGCTTGCAGACGCTTGGAGTCCCTGTCGGGGAAGCGAGTTATCATTTCCGAGTTGTAGCCATCTTCATCACGATCGTATATTGCGCCGCTCGACATTTCTGATCATATCGCTGTATACTACTGCTGTATACCGCAGTACAGCAGTACTACTGCTGCGCTGAATTCTGCTGCTGCTGTATCGCAGCACACGACAGTTTGCGCTCAATTGTCTACCTCGTTTTCGGTTTCCGCAGCCTTGCCTTCCGTTGCTAGCGGCTTCTCACTCCAACGCGTACGTCCGCGCGTTGGTTTTATCACTCGTTAGGCGATGCAAGCCCTTCCGTGCGTTGCGGTGACGTACGAGTAGCGACCAACGTGGTTAATACATACCAACCAGTGTTCACACCACCACACAGCAGTCGCAAGCGTTGGGCTCAGCGAAACCAATTATTTATTTTTTGCAAATACGAGCAAATGCGTTCGTCCACGGGTAGTCAGACACCATAGGGTGCCAACGACGTAGGCAGCCGACCTACGTCGGCGGCACCTTCGGCAGTATTCCCACTTTTAGAAGACAGCGAAGTAACCGGACCTCCTCTTACCAACCGCTTTCTGCCTGCCGAGGCCTGTAGTGTAGATCACCCGGTCCGTGTTTTGTCGTATTGCCCCTCATTGAAGGGTGATGCGATACCGCCCGGACCAAAGTGTAGCAAATCTATCAGATTGCCCGAGAATAGTACAGTACAAATTGTCACGCAGTGTAGCGGAAATATCCAACCCACCGAGAATAGAGTGGTATTTTCTGTTGCACAACGAGACGCCTTTAAACACGGGGGTCATGACTTACGTTTACCAGCATCTTTAGATCGGAGCATGGATGAGCCATGTTTCGATGACCAGGTTAATGATAATAGCAAATCAGGAGGGGAATTGGATGCTCCCCGGTCGTTTGTACACACGACACCGTTGGGTGTGATTGGTAGCGCGGAGCCACGCATGAGGCTGGCTTCGCCCATTACACCCTTCCCTTATCCAGGGCCAGAAAACAAGGGCTGTTGGCAAGGTTCCTTGTTTAGGTAAACTGCAGAGTAATATTGATTGCGGAGAAGTTTCAAATTCCTACAGAGTTGCACCCTTGTCGCTGATCGCTGAAGCAGGCGGCGCGACACGCACGTATGTTTCCAAGTTGGTCGAGTCTATAGCGCCGACGAAATCCCCTGTTCTGTCGCTTAAACGTCGTACGCACATCCTCTCGATCGGTGGGGACGCCAAGCCGCCGCCTTTGTCGGTTGTAACAGAAAAGTCAATTTGGCTACCAGCGTGGTCAGAGTCTCATCATGAGGATGCAGACTCCCGAAACCCGTCTGTGATAGACACGTTTGTGATAGACACCCCAGTTTGTTTTGATTTTTTTGCCAGAATTTCACCGTTTCAGAGAGAGGGGTTATAAAAACGAACCCCTCTCACCAGACACCCCACGTCAAAGTACACGCAGGACCGCATGCGAGACGCTCGCGGGCCAGCAAAGCTTTGGTAGATACGGGTTCCCCGCAGTCGTTTGTATCGTATTCATTTTTCGAGAGTATGCTTGCATCGGGCGCTGTTTCGCTGTCAGCAGTTCAGCGCGTCTGTGAGCGTCAATGGTCAACATGTTTTTGGTCACCGTTTACATCGAAACACGCAGCAGTTGCCCAGTATCGACGGGGTTATATTTTGCTCGGCTCCTGGAACCTTGGAGTCCGACCGAAGTGGTGGTTGATACACGTGGATGTCAACTGCCTCTTTCCCTTTTGAAAAATATAAGTCTGTCCCCGGGAAACACTATGAGTGCCAGTATTGTCTCTATCGATCAATCAGTTGGATAACCGGCTGCTCATCGGGGTTCTTGACATAATCTAGGGTATAGATCAGGTTTAGTGTAGGATAATGTGGCAGAACCTATGGTCGGTTTCCGTAACTGTTCCACCCATCATAACACCGATCGATGTCGTACGCGGGCATCGGTCGAACGATACGTTTAGGAGGTCGGTATGTCAGCGAGAGGGAAATCCGAATGGTAGATAGACGGTCGTATAGTAGCGTGTCAAGCCGCGAAAACCCCCAATTTTTTTTCTGCCGCTGATTTCCCTCCCGCTTCCATTTTCGCTGAGGGAGAGGGTATCGTTCAATATTCCAGATCCATTCCAGGAATTTTTGAACGAACTCAAGTACTATTATCGTACGAGTCGTCGATTGTAGAAGTGAATATAGATCAGCATTAATTTGTCAATAATGTTTTGTTGGTGTGCCGAAGCTTCATCATCAACGACGTAGGAGCCGATAACAAACGTTTCTGAACGTACCAACACCTCGCCGCACAATGCGCGGAATATCGTTAGCGTAGCCCTGTTTACTGCCCGACAGGTTATGTGTTTACTCCAGAGCACCAGAAACCGGCAGAATATATTGACGAAAGGCGTGAAGGAGCCCGCAATGTCATGGTGGATATTGGAGGACGGCGGCTAAAAAGCATCCCCAGCTTCCGACCCGAAGTGGACATCCGATAACCTACGCCGCCTTAATTGTTTGTTTGGGGAAATGTTTTCATGGATTATGGGTAGGCCTGTTGCATGGAACTATGGTGTTTGATTGGAACCGTTGCATCAACACCCCCAGAGTTTTGTTGAAGCAGCCGTTCGGGATATGATAGATTGGAACCGTTGGGTCAACACCGCCAGACTTTTGTTGAAACAGCCGTTCGGAATATGATAGATTGGAACCGTTGCATCAACACCCCCATATTTTTGTTGAAGCAGCCGTTCGGGATATGATAGATTGGAACCGTTGGGTCAACACGGCCAGACTTTTGTTGAAACAGCCGTTCGGGATATGATGAATTGGGATTGGAACAGATAACTTCGACACCGCCAATTTTTGTTGAGAGTTACTGCTCGGGGAAGGTTTGATTAGGAAGTATTCGACGATTGACTCTGTGTTGGCTGCAAAGGTAATTTCTAGGTTTTCACTCTACGAGACTTTGAGGGGCATAACTTGGTTACTGAATTGCGCCTGAGTCGCCGTTTAGAGAATACTACAGGACCGTTGTTCCAGCAATGGTTTCACGGACAGGGTTTAATTTAGAGGAAAGGGGGGGGGCGGAAGAATGACGGGGAAATATGGGCTTAAAATGCCTGATTGCCGTCAGATTGCGAAGGAGGTTGATAACTAATAAAGGAAAATAGTAGGATGGGTTTTCGATTATGTTGACGCGTTTTTGGGGTTTAACATGAGAAGCCAGGTTTTGAGTGAATTGGGTTCTGGGATTTTTGGAATTCATTAAAAGTTTCAGAAATATTCAATTTTGACTATCGCCTGTTAAAAGTTGAGGATTATTACACACTTCTTACATAATGGTCATTTGATGCTTTTCAGTAGTAAACACACTATGTTTACTACTAAAATCTAGGGAGAGAGAATGTTGTAATAAGTGTGCAACATTCATCCGAGCAAAGAGAGTTGAAATATTTTGCTTGGAAGTTTATTGCCGGAAGATGAGGATGCGGAAAGACTATCCGAAGAGAGGTATTACATTATTCGGGACGTTGGGTCATTCATTTAGCATTTGAGGACGAAGGGTCCAATACGTCGTATTATATGATAAGTGGATGAACAACACCAGTACTATATGATTGGATAATTAATACGTAAGGAGATCACGAGTAGGAGAGGATGGATTTGAGTTGTCTCGAGTTGGACGAACGCACGCATGCGTTCAGAAGTTTGCTAGCCTGGAGTCTCCTCTGATCGAACGACGAGATGGCCAGCCAGCGGGGTCGGGTGAGACTGTTGTAAGCGAGTATCAGGCTAGTGCAGTCAGTATGAAAGGATTTGTAGGCGGCCAGTGAAGAAGAAGGATGAATAAAACTCAAGTACAAAGGATTTGTCAATCTCATCTCATAACACTCCAAGCAGTAATGCATAACATTGTACACGCGTAAAAGACGGAAGAACCTGTTCCCGTTTGTGATCACATTTTAGTGGACAGCTACGCAAGGCCACAGTACCTCGCTGGTGATACTCGCCAGACCGAGCGAGTCGAGTCTTCATGTTTTTACACCACAAACAGACGCACACTTCCTCAATTTTACAGCCTCAGATTGTGTCCCCCTCATACGGGATGTACGCCCTACATGAGGACATATAAAATTCGTAAGTACGCGCGATCGGAGTATTACACTCAGCTAGCAAAGATGAGCTTCGACGAAATCCTCGAGCTCACAGCTGTTGTTTTTATAATTTGTTAAATATATATATGGTCCCCCGTGATAATAGAAAATGTTATATCATACATGGTATATATTTTATACCAGTATCATATACCAGGTATATATTACATATGTACGATGTGTCGAAAACAAAACAGAACGGTTCCCGGCTGGCTTCGTATAATACGTACTGCTTGCTGTGTCATGGCATCATAGCAGCAAAAAAACGCATTGAAAACATTTTGCTCCAGACTCGCTCTACTACTTACTGTAGACCACCAGCATATACCTGTATACCAAGTCTGTCTACATGTACGAGTAACACCTGTTGTAGGTACTATTATACATATGTGTATCGATAACTGGTATATATTGTATTATTAGCACTCACCGCGCCGCCATCGTCTACGGCCGAGTTGTTTGTGAGCTGCGTGCCTCCTCCCAACGTCATGGAAGAAGCGCAAATCGCGCCACCGTACTTGCCCGAAGTGTTGTTTCCAAGCCTGCACCCGTGAACCGAGACGTTGGTGTGAAGTCCCCCATGAAGAGCCCCACCTGCAAGCCGGGCGTAGTTTCGGCTGAACACTGAATCAGTTATGCTGACACTGGCAAACAGGAACATGGCAGCTCCGCCCCCATCGAGGTATGATAAATCGTCAATAAAACCTTGGCCCTCGCGAGCAGCACTGTTGGACACGAACTCCGCGTCTGGTATAGAACACAACGCCGCCGGCGGTTCCGGTCCCACATTGCCTAACCCACAGAACAGCGCACCGCCTGCGATCGCCTTGTTGCCCTCGAACCTAGACCCTCCTTGAACCGCCAAACTGCCATCGATGGAATGCACGGCGCCTCCATAGCTAGACGCGTGGTTGGCGGAGAACTCGCCCCTGACTATCGTGAGGTTTCCGCCTTCGGCCCACACCGCACCCCCGTTCCCATCCGTGGCTACGTTGCCTTCGAAGGTGCAATTTTCCAGAGCCAAGTTTGCAGAACGCGACTGTATCGCGCCGCCTTCCCCCGCAGAACCCCCAGACAGCTTGAGTCCTGTCAAGGTGAGACCGCCACCCTGAAAAAATTCGAACAGACGGGTCCCGTTGGTCTGGGCGCCGTCGGCACGCGCCTCGGCCAGGCCATCCTCCCCCGTGACGGACAGGAACGTGCCTTCCGCAATTTCGATCGGCGCGTCCACCGTGACAAAGCCAGCCCAGTCAGCCTCCACGTTACCGCCACCGGTGCAGCTTAAAGCCGCTCGAAGCGTACCCACTCCATTCGGATCTTGCACTCGGACTGGTGATTTTATACTTCCACCGCACAGAGTTTGCGCCAACGCCAGCGAGTCCAGATACCCAGCTGAGCCAAGGAGTAACACAGATAGCGTGGCCCATACCCGGCCGGGAGGCCGCGTTCGGTGGGTGTCGGGGAGACTCCACATTCACAGGAACCCGAGGCTGAACCGGGGTGGTACTGTAGTATGCTGGTTGTTATGCTTGCTGCAAGCACCTCCACAGCTAGCTGTGGAGCTTGATTTTTACAAAATTGTGGATGTATTGTTATCAGGTCTGCCTGCGCAAGGACCACAAGCGGCCGTTCTTGCACCAACCCACGCCTAGCACAACGGTAAAGCTTGTATTTGTTGGTACTTTTAAGATCAAGTCAACCGCGGAGTGTCTCACACGCCACACGCTACGATATCGCTACGAAAATGTTGCACTTTATATACCGGTATATTATTATTCTACTTACTTTCTGACAGTGTGCAGCCCTTATTGTTACCATATCATCCGCATACTTATAATACGTCGTACAATACATCTACGGTACCAACCATGCACATTACTGGTACCTGCATACTTGACGCCATTATTTTATTTTATTTGAATCGTCCTGCTCATACTCCAAGTACTCCGAGTATTCAGGCCGCCAGTCCTCTAATACTCTCAGTACGATGAGTACGAAATGTGCTCGATACTCGGAGTATACTCGGAGCGTGAAGAGTAATAGGGGCATATTTGCATCATTTTAAAGACTCGGCCTTCGTTCCCCCCAGGTTCTGGGAGCATGTGACTGGCGTTTATAGCATTTCAAAATTTACGGATGCTCCCATCACTGGAAGTATAATTACAGTAGTGTATTTTAGAGGAAAAAACATCAGGTACTTTGGGTACTCGCAGCATTTCCTTGTTCAATACACTCGATACTAAGTAGTCCGAGTATTTAAGATGTTTGTATTCCGGGCACTGCTTGTAGTCGAAGATTAATACTGCGTATACTCCCGGTACTCGGAGCAGTTGGGCCCTCAGTATAGTTCATACTCCACAAATACTCCGAGTATTTAGGCCACCTGTACTCTGTTACTCTCAGTTCTCAGAGTACGAAGAATGCTCGATACGTACTACGAGTATACTCGGAGTATCGAGTATACTCGGAGCATCTGTGTAATGCAGTCCCCCGTTTTGAATTCCTTCACCGATTCGTAACCGACGATTCACCAATCAAATATACATGAATTTATATTATACATATATACAAGGCTCCCCTTCGGGGAGTGGGGTATTCCCCGCGGGGTGACGCAAGCTGGCATGACACAGCAGAAAACCGACCAATCTCGTCATCCAGTGGTAACCGTAAACAACGGTTGTTGCTAACGTACGCATTTAAGGTTAGAAGCAAACTGGCGCTATGTCACATGAAAAAGAAACACGTTGTTTTTCTCACAATTCACGAAGTCAACTTTTCTTGCGTTTGTCAAACCTTGTAATTTTCACACATTGTGGGAAATGTCAGTATTGGCAAAATTGTCATGGTTTGTCACGTTATGTGGCATTTTATGTTCGCTAGGCATGGCCATCATTCTCGTGAAATACGGATAGCAACCGGCAGCAAGACGTAATCGCATCATGTATATCAGGCAGTATACAGCAGTGGTAGTAGCACCGAGCAGTGTAGCAAGCATCAGCAGCACAGGAAGCACTACAATTAAGATTAATAGTACCTACAGCAAGAACCAGCACCAACAATTGCTACTACGACATAGTAGTTTGCGTTCAGCAGTAACCGCAGCACAATTGCTGAATGTAGCGTACACAAAAGCAGTACAGACAGTAGGTGAAGTATCACAAATTTAATTTACTATTTGTACGGCTGAGGTTTGTTATTGTAAGCATGTATGGCGTGTATGTATCTGGTACGTGCATGCGCGTACGTACGCGCTTACGTATACAGCGATATAGGTACGTTCCTCTCCGCCCAAGGGAAAACACATCGATGTACTTCAGATAGGTTCGTACAATACTTCAAACATACCATGGTATGTAATTGCGTACCTAGTATACGATGTGTGCACGCACAGTCGATCGACCTTACGGCAGTTATATCAACAGCAGTATACAGTACACAGCAGGAATCACTAATTGTCCTCCTACTACTTGCAGCAAGAAGCAGCAGGAACACTGCTGTAATACTATTGATGTAGAGTGTGTATACTATGTAGTGTGTGCGCACGTAAGTTCGTATGCATGCTGATACAACAGCTCTAAAACAGTCGCTTCGGTGTGTGTTTAACCACATCCAGCAGCTTTGACTCATGGTCGACTGGGATGACGAAAACAATCGAACAATCGATAAATACGCCGCGACCATATCCCAAGGGAAATTCGCAATATACTTCACGTAAGCAAGACGGGCGGGGGTATTCCACGACACAACGAGTGCACGCGCGAGTCCCTGTCCGCTGCAAAAGTACTACGGCAGCAAGCAGCAGGGGAAACAGCAACACTATGTAGTCGTATGTACCACTTCGAGCATCGTACTGCCGCTGCTGTCGTTGTATCATACCTAGTACCTGTTACGTATGATATTATAGTTATCGAGGATGTACGTACGTACTACCTGGTAGTATTACGTATAGTGGATACGTTTCATGGTGTACGTACGATACCTATCTGTTCGGAAATGTTACGACCATTTAGATATTGACATAAGTACCGAACGGTTATTATATTTCCGGACAAAGTGGTACATTCTGTCAGTTTTTCACTTGGTGGCGCAGCAAGCAGCATCCTCATGCCTCCCCGTCACCACCATACGACTGCACACACGCCGTTGATCCAACAGCAAGTTGACCCAAAAAAAAAACAGAAACCAGTTATGCACTGCAAACCCGATATCATGTTGTTAAAAAAATGACTTTCGCAAAAAAAACGACGAATCGAAGCCAGAGGGGACGCGAGCAGTGCCTGGCTTGCAGGCACACGTGAGTCGCTGTCCGGTGCAAATTCACAAAAAGAAGCAACACGCAGAATATACTGTCTCTGCGGCTGTTGCTGTATCTATCATAGTCTGGCTCGTACCGATCAGAGTAGTATCCATTGCGTGCATATGATAATATAATTAAATGAAATTATTATAAATACGTCAGCTGTGAGTTCAACCGATTGAATAGTAGATACTCAACTTTGCGAGCTGCGTAGAATTTTTTGTTTTATGTGTTATTTGTGGTATTGGTGTAGGCTTCGTGATGTACTATTAATAGGAGCCTGGTAGTTACTACTCGATTTTATAACAAGCCGTTCGCGGGTATTATGTGTTTAATCCTCGTTAAAGATATAGTTCAGTGACTAGAGTGTTTGCGTCTTTTTTTTTTCTTACTTTTGCTTCTCTAAATATTCTCCCGAAGGAAGGATTTGCAGTAAATTTAAAAAAAAAACGCAAAAAAGTACTTTAGAGAAGTACGTTTTTGATCAAAAGTTACGGTAACTTTTGGCTCTCAGTTTCATTGGCCTACACACACCGAGCATTCTACCGACGCAGAACGCCACAAATTATGGGACATGTCTCCCATAGGCCCCAACCTTGCTGCTTGCTCTACACAACACAACAACCGGTGGGAGCACAGAGGCTCGAGAGGTGTGCTACAGTATGATACGGACAAGCGGTGCTGGATTTTGCTGACGGGGCGCCGGCGGACTGCTGGCGGCCCGCTACGGTACGCTCTCGCCGGCTTGGTGTCGTGGAGGATGCGCTGTTCAGAAGAACTACTCGTACGAGTACGAGTTACTCGTACGAGTCGTACTCGTACGGAGACGTAGTCTTACCGCCTTGCTTGTAGAGCGCGACAGGATGACAGATCGCCGTGTATCATTTCAATTTCACCACACTGCGGTAGCAGCACTAGCAGCACTAGCAGCAGCGGCGGCGCGCCGCCACGGTCTATATATGTCGGGCCCGGGCGGGCTTGGAGCGGAGCGTGCGGCGCGGTGTCGCGCGTAGGTCGTGGGCAGCAGCAGGAGCAGCACACGACGACAAGAATAGTCGGGCAAAATCGAAAAAGCAAAAACGGAAGCTGTGTTGCTTCTGCTGCTCTGCTGCCTGCTGCTGCTGCTGCTGCTGCTGCTGCTGCTGCTGCTGTGCTGCTGCTGCTGCCGCTGCTGCCGCTGCTGCTGGGGCTGCCGCGCACTAGCTGCAGCCACCGGTGCTGCTGCTTGCGGTCGTGTGGATGCACTGCGGCACTGCGGTCATACCCCTGCCGCCGCCACCGTTGCTGGGCTGCCGTTCCTCTCGTACGCTACTTTTTGTTTTCGTTGTTTGTTTGGTTTGCGCATTGCCTCACCCCATTCCCTTATATTTCGGGGGCGTCGCCTGCAAGATTTTGTTTACTTCTATCGCAAACACACCGAAACCATGAGGGGAAGGGAATTCACTCTTTTGAGCGGAAGGAAAGTATATTTGTTTTTTACTTCTATCGCAAACACTCTACTCCCCTGGATACTACCCGGGTCAGCAGGACAATGTAACAAGGGTATCCCATGATTATTCTGCGCACTGATACTATATAACCCGAATAGAGGAGACAAGTATGATATTTGGTAAAGTAATCGAGTACATCTATATCACCAAATGTGTTGTTAGACGAGGGTGGGGACGGGGAAACAGGGGGACGAGGGATAGGGGGATAGGGGGGTTGGGGGGTAGGTGTGGGGGGGGGTTCCTATGTATGGTTTTGTTAGTGTAATCACAGGTCCTTACCTCCTTACAACATTGTGGGTGGGGAGCGTAACGTTTTGTTGTTTTTTATATTATAACGTTTTTAATTCTTGTTATTGCTTGGTGGTTGATATGCCGTATTTTATGAAGCATTATTTATGAAGTTGGAAGTGTTTTTTCGGGGAATGAGCTGCTGTTTTTATGTTCAGCTGCTGTTGTGATGCCCAGGTTGTATTCGATATGGCTCGAGGGGGCACCTAAATCAAACCTGAAGGTTCCTTGGAACCACAGCGTTCCCGAATATAAATAGGTCAGCTGTGAGTTCTAGCGATTAAATATTAGATACTTAACTTTGCGAGCTGTGTAAAATGTTTGTTCTATGTGTTATTTATAGAGTTCGTGTGGGATTCGTGATGGACTGGGGGGTACTCTGCTCTGGTAGTTACTACTTGATTATAGAATAAGTCGTTCACGCATGTTATGTGTTTATTCCTTCTGGCCGTAAATGTAAAGAACGTTCGGATATCAACGTGATTGTGAAACCGATTCTTGTATTTCCGAACATGAACATGCGGTACTTGGAAAATCCGAGCATCGTACGAAAGAGTGCGGAGAGATACGTACGAGTTCGTAGTACGTTGATCGTTTCGTGCAGCCAGAGCTGAAGTGAACCGGTACGCGAGCCATACGTCCTATGTAGACCTATGATATCACACAGCAGCAAGCAGCAGCATAGGACTACGAGTACTGCTGCTGTTGTCGGTCGCTGCTGTATCACGACCTGGAACGTACGAAGACTATACATGATACTTGAACACGTACATACGTGTTTGCATTTCGAAAATTCCAAGGTACGAGTAAAGCAGTACCGGCCCACGGAAAAGAGTGTTACACCATATGCAGACCTGGCGGCGCAGCAGCGTGTCATGATACACCCATCAGGCCACCCGGTTCCACAAGGTCAGATACACCCCGACGCTGTCACGCTGCTGCTGTTGCATGAGCGCACGTTCGAAATTTGTTTGATGTGTCGTCCAACCGATTATTCATTATACCCTCTTCGTGACGCGAGTGTGTGCTCCTGCTGCATGCCCTCTTCAAAATTCGGCATGAACAAACAAACAGTCGACACGCAGGCTGAAACAACCACAATTGCTCGTTATTCATAGGGCTACAGACTGTGGCGAAGGCGGGATCAGTTAATTGGACAGATTCTAAAGTTGTTGGTGATTGTACCAAAGAAAATTCCACCTGGTATATATCTTTTTTCTCTTCGATACTGCTTGTTGCAATCGCTCGGGTAAAATTTCTTCAACAGGTTCAGCAACTATTAAAAATTCCCTACTTGCAACAATAAAGTAATAAGTTGTTAAGGCTTAGGACTACTGTATTCACTAACGTCTTCTTCCTTACGGATCTAAAATGATAAAAAAAATCGTGAATTTATTCTTTTTTAGAGAAAACAGTGGTCGATTGCCTGGATTTATCACGTTTCGATATCATGATGATATTGATAATTGATACCAAGATATTGATATCGATCATTAATACCAAGTTATTGATATCGATGCATTAGAAGATGATATCGACATCGTATGGATTGATTGTGTTGTTTTGTCGCTATGGATATCATACCGAACTCGAATATCGTTCGATATCCGATATAATTGTTTACATCGCGATGCTACGAACATATCAATGCTAAGGTGGGCGACACTGCTACTGTGGTTGGTTGACCAAAAAGATCGAATACGATGGCGGTATACAAGGCTTTCCTACGGAGTGGTCTTAATATAGTAAAGGCGACGCAAGAAAAACGGGTTACCTCGCCAGCAGCAGNCTGCTGCTGGCGAGGTAACCCGTTTTTCTTGCGTCGCCTTTACTATATTAAGACCACTCCGTAGGAAAGCCTTGTATACCGCCATCGTATTCGATCTTTTTGGTCAACCAACCACAGTAGCAGTGTCGCCCACCTTAGCATTGATATGTTCGTAGCATCGCGATGTAAACAATTATATCGGATATCGAACGATATTCGAGTTCGGTATGATATCCATAGCGACAAAACAACACAATCAATCCATACGATGTCGATATCATCTTCTAATGCATCGATATCAATAACTTGGTATTAATGATCGATATCAATATCTTGGTATCAATTATCAATATCATCATGATATCGAAACGTGATAAATCCAGGCAATCGACCACTGTTTTCTCTAAAAAAGAATAAATTCACGATTTTTTTTATCATTTTAGATCCGTAAGGAAGAAGACGTTAGTGAATACAGTAGTCCTAAGCCTTAACAACTTATTACTTTATTGTTGCAAGTAGGGAATTTTAAGTATTAATAGTTGCTGAACCTGTTGAAGAAATTTTACCCGAGCGATTGCAACAAGCAGTATCGAAGAGAAAAAAGATATATACCAGGTGGAATTTTCTTTGGTACAATCACCAACAACTTTAGAATCTGTCCAATTAACTGATCCCGCCTTCGCCACAGTCTGTAGCCCTATGAATAACGAGCAATTGTGGTTGTTTCAGCCTGCGTGTCGACTGTTTGTTTGTTCATGCCGAATTTTGAAGAGGGCATGCAGCAGGAGCACACACTCGCGTCACGAAGAGGGTATAATGAATAATCGGTTGGACGACACATCAAACAAATTTCGAACGTGCGCTCATGCAACAGCAGCAGCGTGACAGCGTCGGGGTGTATCTGACCTTGTGGAACCGGGTGGCCTGATGGGTGTATCATGACACGCTGCTGCGCCGCCAGGTCTGCATATGGTGTAACACTCTTTTCCGTGGGCCGGTACTGCTTTACTCGTACCTTGGAATTTTCGAAATGCAAACACGTATGTACGTGTTCAAGTATCATGTATAGTCTTCGTACGTTCCAGGTCGTGATACAGCAGCGACCGACAACAGCAGCAGTACTCGTAGTCCTATGCTGCTGCTTGCTGCTGTGTGATATCATAGGTCTACATAGGACGTATGGCTCGCGTACCGGTTCACTTCAGCTCTGGCTGCACGAAACGATCAACGTACTACGAACTCGTACGTATCTCTCCGCACTCTTTCGTACGATGCTCGGATTTTCCAAGTACCGCATGTTCATGTTCGGAAATACAAGAATCGGTTTCACAATCACGTTGATATCCGAACGTTCTTTACATTTACGGCCAGAAGGAATAAACACATAACATGCGTGAACGACTTATTCTATAATCAAGTAGTAACTACCAGAGCAGAGTACCCCCCAGTCCATCACGAATCCCACACGAACTCTATAAATAACACATAGAACAAACATTTTACACAGCTCGCAAAGTTAAGTATCTAATATTTAATCGCTAGAACTCACAGCTGACCTATTTATATTCGGGAACGCTGTGGTTCCAAGGAACCTTCAGGTTTGATTTAGGTGCCACCTCGAGCCATATCGAATACAACCTGGGCATCACAACAGCAGCTGAACATAAAAACAGCAGCTCATTCCCCGAAAAAACACTTCCAACTTCATAAATAATGCTTCATAAAATACGGCATATCAACCACCAAGCAATAACAAGAATTAAAAACGTTATAATATAAAAAACAACAAAACGTTACGCTCCCCACCCACAATGTTGTAAGGAGGTAAGGACCTGTGATTACACTAACAAAACCATACATAGGAACCCCCCCCCACACCTACCCCCCAACCCCCCTATCCCCCTATCCCTCGTCCCCCTGTTTCCCCGTCCCCACCCTCGTCTAACAACACATTTGGTGATATAGATGTACTCGATTACTTTACCAAATATCATACTTGTCTCCTCTATTCGGGTTATATAGTATCAGTGCGCAGAATAATCATGGGATACCCTTGTTACATTGTCCTGCTGACCCGGGTAGTATCCAGGGGAGTAGAGTGTTTGCGATAGAAGTAAAAAAAAAATATACTTTCCTTCCGCTCAAAAAAGTAATTCCCTTCCCCTCTGGTTTCGGTGTGTTTGCGATAGAAGTAAACAAAATCTTGCAGGCGACGCCCCCGAAATATAAGGGAATGGGGTGAGGCAATGCGCAAACCAAACAAACAACGAAAACAAAAAGTAGCGTACGAGAGGAACGGCAGCCCAGCAACGGTGGCGGCGGCAGGGGTATGACCGCAGTGCCGCAGTGCATCCACACGACCGCAAGCAGCAGCACCGGTGGCTGCAGCTAGTGCGCGGCAGCCCCAGCAGCAGCGGCAGCAGCGGCAGCAGCAGCAGCACAGCAGCAGCAGCAGCAGCAGCAGCAGCAGCAGCAGCAGGCAGCAGAGCAGCAGAAGCAACACAGCTTCCGTTTTTGCTTTTTCGATTTTGCCCGACTATTCTTGTCGTCGTGTGCTGCTCTGCTGCTGCCCACGACCTACGCGCGACACCGCGCCGCACGCTCCGCTCCAAGCCCGCCCGGGCCCGACATATATAGACCGTGGCGGCGCGCCGCCGCTGCTGCTAGTGCTGCTAGTGCTGCTACCGCAGTGTATTCTCCACCCCGCACAAATGATCTACTCGACCGCCAGCTTTGGTGACCGCCAAAAAAAAATAACAAAAAAAAACGGCACCCTGGTTGTCTAGCTCCACGCAGCGAGTGGCGTGTTTTACAGCGTCGTTGCCAACCGACGCCAACCCAACCTATAAATATATCATACCGGTATATTTATAGGGGGGTTAGGGGGGGGGGTTCCATATGTATGGTCGTGTTAGTGTAATCACAGGTCCTTACCTCCTTACAACATTGTGGGTGGGGAGCGTAACGTTTTGTTGTTTTTTATATTATAACGTTTTTAATTCTTGTTATTGCTTGGTGGTTGATATGCCGTATTTTATGAAGCATTATTTATGAAGTTGGAAGTGTTTTTTCTTTTTTCTTTTTTGTTTTTTCGGGGAATGAGCTGCTGTTTTTATGTTCAGCTGCTGTTGTGATGCCCAGGTTGTATTCGATATGGCTCGAGGTGGCACCTAAATCAAACCTGAAGGTTCCTTGGAACCACAGCGTTCCCGAATATAAATAGGTCAGCTGTGAGTTCTAGCGATTAAATATTAGATACTTAACTTTGCGAGCTGTGTAAAATGTTTGTTCTATGTGTTATTTATAGAGTTCGTGTGGGATTCGTGATGGACTGGGGGGTACTCTGCTCTGGTAGTTACTACTTGATTATAGAATAAGTCGTTCACGCATGTTATGTGTTTATTCCTTCTGGCCGTAAATGTAAAGAACGTTCGGATATCAACGTGATTGTGAAACCGATTCTTGTATTTCCGAACATGAACATGCGGTACTTGGAAAATCCGAGCATCGTACGAAAGAGTGCGGAGAGATACGTACGAGTTCGTAGTACGTTGATCGTTTCGTGCAGCCAGAGCTGAAGTGAACCGGTACGCGAGCCATACGTCCTATGTAGACCTATGATATCACACAGCAGCAAGCAGCAGCATAGGACTACGAGTACTGCTGCTGTTGTCGGTCGCTGCTGTATCACGACCTGGAACGTACGAAGACTATACATGATACTTGAACACGTACATACGTGTTTGCATTTCGAAAATTCCAAGGTACGAGTAAAGCAGTACCGGCCCACGGAAAAGAGTGTTACACCATATGCAGACCTGGCGGCGCAGCAGCGTGTCATGATACACCCATCAGGCCACCCGGTTCCACAAGGTCAGATACACCCCGACGCTGTCACGCTGCTGCTGTTGCATGAGCGCACGTTCGAAATTTGTTTGATGTGTCGTCCAACCGATTATTCATTATACCCTCTTCGTGACGCGAGTGTGTGCTCCTGCTGCATGCCCTCTTCAAAATTCGGCATGAACAAACAAACAGTCGACACGCAGGCTGAAACAACCACAATTGCTCGTTATTCATAGGGCTACAGACTGTGGCGAAGGCGGGATCAGTTAATTGGACAGATTCTAAAGTTGTTGGTGATTGTACCAAAGAAAATTCCACCTGGTATATATCTTTTTTCTCTTCGATACTGCTTGTTGCAATCGCTCGGGTAAAATTTCTTCAACAGGTTCAGCAACTATTAATACTTAAAATTCCCTACTTGCAACAATAAAGTAATAAGTTGTTAAGGCTTAGGACTACTGTATTCACTAACGTCTTCTTCCTTACGGATCTAAAATGATTAAAAAAAATCGTGAATTAATTCTTTTTTAGAGAAAACAGTGGTCGATTGCCTGGATTTATCACGTTTCGATATCATGATGATATTGATAATTGATACCAAGATATTGATATCGATCATTAATACCAAGTTATTGATATCGATGCATTAGAAGATGATATCGACATCGTATGGATTGATTGTGTTGTTTTGTCGCTATGGATATCATACCGAACTCGAATATCGTTCGATATCCGATATAATTGTTTACATCGCGATGCTACGAACATATCAATGCTAAGGTGGGCGACACTGCTACTGTGGTTGGTTGACCAAAAAGATCGAATACGATGGCGGTATACAAGGCTTTCCTACGGAGTGGTCTTAATATAGTAAAGGTGACGCAAGAAAAACGGGTTACCTCGCCAGCAGCAGAGCGTCAACATAATGCACACCAGCAGCAGCTGCGGCAGCAGCAGCAGCAAAAAAGACAGAAGCAACTGCACTGCTGCATCTTCACCTAAAACCGAGGAGTGCGGACAAAGCGTTTATTGTTTAGACGAAGAAGGAAACTAGTAACAATAAACATTGTGCACGTAGGTATATACGAACTCTCGTTTTATGTTTTACCATGCTGCCACCTGCTGGTCGAATATTCACGTACAGTACCTCCTTCATCATTATTAATAGTGCGTACTTCTATGCCGGTGTCTTCCTCTCCTTCGTGTTGCTTCGCCCGTGCAGCAGTTATCTGTTCTCTTGGGCACTCATGCTTTTCTTCTAGGGGTGTTTATGACTCCGTGCATTTCATAATTAGTTTTTATTGTCTGTTCGTCCTTACTCTTTGGTTTGGCTCGTGTCGTTGTGTTCTCGTTCCCGTTAAGTTGACATTTCACTTGATTTACCCATTCATTTACGTTTAATTTGTTTGGTATTTCTCTGTCTCACAGTCTGTGATCACATAAAATTTGTATCGCTTTTTAAGATTAGGAATCAGGACAATGGGCGTACTGCTGTAGTTGGGTTGTAAAACGCATTACAGGGTAGAAATAACGGGTTTCATGTTAAGACAACACACACTGCTGTTTTATACTATATATAAGTAGTGGAACCTCGAACTATGCCAGGGCAGGGCCGGTATAGCGAACAAAAACAAAAACACCAAATAATAACTGGGGCACGATCTACACGCTATAACGCGATCCATTGATCAGGTAAATTGACACACTATATGCCGGCATCCACGCGGAGCCCTTGTAGCAGACAAACACAATACAAAACAAAAAAACGGGGCCGGCCACGACGAACAGGTACGAACGCAGTCATCCACGTACCAACCGACCCACCCACACCGACCCAACCACCCATGTACGCACCAACCGATCGACACACGCACCAATCGATCCATCCACCCACTACAACAGCCCACTACAACAGTAGTGTGAATACACAGCAGCACAGTACGTACAGCAGTAGTAGTAGTAGTAGTAGTAGTAGTAGTAGTAGTAGTAGTAGTAGTAGTAGTAGTAGTAGTAGTAGTAGTAGTAGTAGTAGTAGTAGTAGTAGTAGTAGTAGTGGTAGTGGTAGTGGTAGTGGTAGTGGTAGTGGTAGTGGTAGTGGTAGTGGTAGTGGTAGTGGTAGTGGTAGTGGTAGTGGTAGTGGTAGTGGTAGCAGTATAGTAATAGTAGTAGTAGTAGTAGTAGTAGTAGTAGCAGTAATAGTAGCAGCAGTAGCAGCAGCAGTAGTAGTAGTTAGATATCTTTCATATTGGAAGAGTAGATAGTAATATTGTTTGTTTATTACATCATTGTTATACTCGTACGTACTTGAACTGAAAACTCCTCATCATGACGATTTCCTCGCAAATTATTTGGCTGTTCGACAACGGCTCATTATAAAAATCGAGTAGTAACTATCAGGGGTCATATTCATAGTACACCACGAAGCCCACACCAACACTACAAATATACGCAGCTCTCAAAGTTGAGTATCTACAATTCAATCGGTTGAACTCACAGCTGACGTATTTATAATAATTTCATTCAACTCCCAGCCGACGTATTTTTCTTTTTTTTTGTATTTTATAAAAAGCAGCAGCAGCTGCTGTATGTACATACACACACTCGTACAGCAGTGGCAGCAGCAGCAGCAGTAGCAAGCAGCAGCAGGCAGCAGAGGAGAGCACCTGAGCAGGACCTCCCTCTCCCCTTGCCCCCCATGTTCTTGTTTTCCTGTGCTACTCTATCTTGTGTTGTACACATCACAATGTCGAGATTTGCTTGAAAGTGTCCATGTTGCTGACAAAGTAAAGTGAAGTACGGAGTCGTGTAGTTGTAGTTTGTAGTCGTGCTCCTGTCATCAGCAAAAAAAAGTAAAAAAGTGAAAAAGTACC
>MEHQ01001939.1:51836-76773 GCA_008828725.1 Saccharina japonica
GTATAAATGAGTGCCTGGTTTCTTCTTTCTTCCCCACTGACTTGCTTCCTTGAATTGCTCGCTGCGCCTCGATGGTGGCCTGCGAGGTCCGATGATAATGTATACAAGCGCAAAACTCGGCGCGCTTCGCGCGCCTTATTTTTTCTTATTGGGCTGCGCGAAGCGAACGCTGTAGATGGCGATCCATGTGGAATGACAACCGCTCCTATGTAGACAAATAGGTCTAATAGATCGGGTTTAACGAACTTGCTGAACCTCTTTGCTCCCATTGGTGGACACACTGGCTTCACGAACGTCAGCCCACACAGCCAATCAGCTACGAGCCAGTGATATTTGGGTGTCCACACCGCGAAGCGCGAACCGGGGATGAGGCCGCATCATCCCTGGGTGGTGCTGGCTTTATTTTCGAGCGCCAGCCAATCAGCGATCGGCCGGTCGGGCACCGTGCGGGGCGGTTTCCACCTGGGGGATCGTTTTTTTCGTCCCCGGGTGGTCGGAGTTGTAGGTATACGGAGGCATTTCCAAACCGGGGATGGGGACAAATCGTCCCTGGGTGAGGAGTTGTGGATACATGGCGAGATTTCCAATCCTGAGACGATACTCTGTCGTCCCCGGGTGTCTATGGCGTTGTATACGAACCTCAGCCAATCAGCGATCGGCCGATGTGGTTGGGGTTTCCACACCGTGCGCGGCGGTGTCGACCTGCAGAATCTCGACTTTCGTCCCCACGTTGTTGGAGTTGTACATGTAGGGAAAGATTCCCGAACCGGGGACGGGGCCTTATCGTCCCCGCGTGGCCCTGGCTTCATTTTCGAGCCCCAGAATATCGGCGATCGGCCGGTCGGGCTGGGGTTCCCACACCGTGGGGGGCGTTTTTGAACTGGGGGATCATTATTTTCGTCCCCGGGTGGTCGGAGTTGTAAATATGCGGAGGGATTTCCGAGCCGGGGATAGAGACCTATCGTCCCCGGGTGAGGACTTGTGGATGCATGGTGGAATTTTCGATCGAGGGATAATACTATAACAGTCCCGGGTGGCGCTGGCTTTGTTTCGAGACCCAGCCAATCAGCGATCGGCCGGTGTGGCTAGGGTTTCCACAACGTGCGCAGCGGTGTCGACCCGGGAGATCTCGGTTTTCGTCCCCGGGCTGTTGGAGTTGTAGATGTATGGAGGGATTTCCGATCCGGAGATAGGGCCGTATCGTCCCCGGGTGACGCTGGCTTTATTTTTGAGCCCCAGCCAATCAGCGATCGGTCGGTCCGGCTGGGGTTTCCACACTGTGCGGGGCGGTTTCGACCCGGGGGGTCGCTTTTTTTGTCCCCGGTTGGTCGGAGTTGTAGATAAACGGAGGGATTTCCAAACAGGGAATGGGGACCAATCTTCCCTGGGTGAGGACTTGTGATTTATTGTGAGGAGGCTAGGTATAAGAGGACAGGGTATCCCTAGCCAGGTCAGCCTATGGAACGGGTACTGGTTGGTACTCACGTGTGTTGTTTGCTTAGAGATAGAACAAGAGCAGCTTTATTCCTTTCCGTGACGAACGACTGAAAAGGCAGGTGAGATGGCCAAAAGCCATCTGGGAACCATCCCCGGTTCCCATATAAGATACGCCTCCCAAGTATTACCAATACGGTTCTTATACCTGATACCAGGTATTTACCAAACGTTTCCACATCATACCAGCAGTACCATAACACTAGCCCACTCTGATGAGCCGTATATGCAGAAATATGATAAATTCGTGGAAACCCCGATTCCACGAACTAAAACATGAGTCGAAGATGCGGCTCCTCAAAACCCACTCCCACACCTCTGAACGGCAAGGCTACGAAGCCGAGCAAGGAACGTCGAAAAGAAGAAACGTTTGAATCCAAAATCCTGCAGTCATTGTACATTAACAGCCCCACCGGCTCGAGAGCGGGGGCTCGGTAGAACTGATAAGACTTGGAACACTAGGCACTGAAACACTCCCCTGAAACCCGGCCCAAAACATCCAGAAAGCGTGTCCTGAGCCATAAGTTAGTGGCTCGATTATCCAGACCAGCCCCGGCATGTGAGCGGGGGGGTCGGCAGGACGAGAACTACTCCCCAAACCGCCCCAGAAAAATTTCAGAAAGTGTTAGGGGATACTTAGAATAAAACCAGTCTGAACCGAAAACTCGGAGAACTTCGTAAATACAAACTACAAGGAAGTTCCGCCCCGATCCCCTGAAACAACATGATAAAATAATCGAGCGCAGCGGCGACGCTAAAAATTCAGGTGTCCACTGCTGCGCCTCGTGATTCATCTACGTTGCGCTGGACCCCCCGTGTAAACGTGCTAGCTAAGTGTACTTGTAGGCACCAAGAACCGCGTACAGCTCCTGTTGAAGTCGTGTAGCGCGCCGGAGAAAGAGGGAGCTTGATCGACCAAGGGTCATCCAAAAATCGAACGAAGTATACTCCGTCCGTTGCTGTGGCCGCGCTAATTTTCCCGAGCCCCCACAGACCGTCGTCGCCCTTGTACCAGAAGTGGGCCCCGTTGGGAAGCACGGTGACGCTGTATCGGCGAAGCCATTCGGCGTGCGGTACACAACCATAGCCAGAGGCCAGGAAACGTTCGCCGTTACTCCGAGAAAGCTCCCGTTGGGCAGCACCAATACTCATTCGGCGGTACAGGCGGTGGTTTGGCGGTGCTGGTTAGGTGTGCCGGCCCAGTATCGCGAAATTTCCCGGCGAGAGAGGCGGAGATCCATTTCCCGTTCCCAAGACGGGCGAGACAGTCCCGTCCAGTGCGTCTCGTACATGACCGCGATGACACCACCTCTGCCCCGAACCGACTGGTGTCCCGTAAGTTTCTCCACTTCGAGACGTTGGAGAGGAGTGGAAACGTCGTCCTCGGTCACGTGATAAGGGGGGGATTTCTTGGAGAAGTTGTTGAGGACGTAGTGCGTCAACCCCGCAGGCAAATAATGTGGCATGCCGCCGTGGTCGTGGGAGTTCGCACAGGGCTAGCAGCGCTGTGCCGACACGCGCTTGCGAGCATCAGCACCGGGCATGTCGGAGGGTAGGTCAAGATATAGGAGCTTAGCCCCGAGAGGAGGTTTGTCTGGGGTGTCCGCGGAGGAGCAGGGGCCGACTGCAAGGATTGTTTAGGGCCCCGTACAGTTCAGCGATAGCTTGGCCTTGAGGACCTTGGCGTCCGTGTCTGTCTTGGCCCCCTGACGAATGGTGGCTGCCGTATTGTACACCCAAGCCCAGCCGCCAGTGATGAATTTGGAGACCGGACGCAAGGCGTCGGAGAGGGCGGAGTTGCGCCGGTTCACGCGAGCAACCGTGAGGGCGTGGTGTTCGCGAACGATGACGTACGCGCGCTGCTGGCGGTCCGTCGCCAAGTTGCAGTACGCGAGGTGGTCGCGGGCCAAACGCTGGTGGCCGGCGACGCCCGCGCGCTCAAAATTCGTTCGAGGAAGGCGAGGGAGCCGACCCATGTGGACCTCGTTGTGAGCAAAACCCGTGGCGGCGATGACCGAATTGTTGTACGCAAATTCGACGTGGGGGAAGCTGGTCATCCCAGTTGTTCTGGAGCTCGTTGACGACCATCGCCAACATCTGCGCCATCGTGTGATTCACACGTTCCATCCCACCGTTGCCGTCAGGGTGGTAGGAGCTTGTGGCGATTTTTCGAACTCCGAGAAGCTAATAGACGACGTGCGAAAGCTTCGAACAGAACTGGAGGCCGTTGTCCTAGAGTATACTGCGGGGGCATCCCCAGAGGGGGATATACCTGTTGATGAGGATGTTGGCCGTGCCCTCAGCGGTGAATTCGGCGGCGGTGACGGCAAACATGTCGGCGCAGCGACTGAAGCGGTCAGTGAAGAGTAAGATGTAAGTGTTGCCTCGGGGCGTGGTCGGAAGGGGACCGAAGTAGTCGACGCTGACAGCTATGCCGGGCCCTTCAGGCAGGGGCATCGATATGACGGGCCACCGGACCGTTAGCCGCGAGGTTTTGCGCGCTTGGCACTTTAAGCAGTG
This sequence comes from Saccharina japonica, assembly GCA_008828725.1. NCBI lineage: Eukaryota > Phaeophyceae > Laminariales > Laminariaceae > Saccharina > Saccharina japonica. The sequence goes on from MEHQ01001939.1 coordinate 55,851, forward strand.
GCGTAGTCACCACCTGGTGCAGATGTTCATACCGATCCACCAGTAGAAACGTTCGAGCATACGCAGGGTGCGCGCGGTTCCCAAGTGGCAGGAAGCTGGGGAATGACAGGCCTGCATGACCCAGGGGCGCATGAGCAGCGGCACGTAAAAGCGCAGGGGCTCGTCGTTCAACAAGCAGGCTGTTCGGCCCACCGAGCGCGTGGCGTCAGGCGCTAAGGGTGGAGTCGGCCGTCGAACAAGGAGGACAAGCCCGTCTTCGGTTGTGTGAAGTTGTCCTTTGCCAGCCAGCTCCTGCACCTCCGAGAAGGAAGGGCATTGGTGTGAGGGAACACAGGACAAAAAGTTGGCTGGCAAGGCGTCAGGCCGGCCGAGAATGATGTTAGCGTATGGTGGCGTGGCACGCCGGCTCGGCCTGTTGCTCCCGGTCCCAGTCGGCTTGCGAGTAGCGCGCTGCGGAATCACCGAACTGTAGTTCGGCAGCTGCGCTGAGGGCATCCAAGTCCGTCTCTGCGACAGACGGTATGCCAGCGGGCGTTGGAGGTCTTAAAAGAGGAGTCCCCTCAGCCTCGGCGCGGTCGCGGTCGGACGGAATGGGTACCGTCGGGACTGGCGAGGCGGCCGGAGCGGGGGCCATGACAACGGCCAAAGGCGGTCGTGGCCGAGGAGCTCTCGGCGGGGGTGTAGCCCGCCGGGAAACTTGTTGAGGGCCCCCGCCTGGCCCAAAACTATAGTCAACTGCAGGCGGTTGCGGCGCCCGTGGCAGCGGCTGTTCGTCGACGCGTCCGGGTGGAAATGCGGCCCGAGGGCGGCAAAACCGTCAGAGGCGCCGGTTTGTCGCACGGCGGAGGGGCGCACGCGGCCGGATCTGTGATCGCGGCGGAATCAGCTCCCTGTGGAGTGCTCGTCGGGGGAGGAGCATGCTGGACGAACGTTGTCACCTCAGCGGGGGCTGCTGCAGACCCCGTACCGCCCTCTAAGGGTACGGCAAAAGCCGAAGCGAAAGCGGTGTTGGCGGCAGATGAAAATTCCCCACGGGCATCACGGCTGTCGACGGTGGCGACGGAAGCAGATACACGAGCGACGAATCTCCCCGAAAGAGCAGAGAGGTCGTCAATCCTCATACGTGGCCCGTGTGCGCGAAAATCGCAATAATCTGAGGAGGTGAAGGGTAGCCCACGCTAAACCCCACTATGGGGGTCGGGCACCAGCCCACCCAAGCCGACGCCAGGGGTTGGTCAAGATCGGGTGACGAGCCCGCAGGCTCGGATGAGGAAGACGTCATCGTCATCGGCAGGGGTGAGGCTGCAAGACCCACTCCTGTCGTGTTCCGTTGCTGTTTCCGGCAAGCGGGACAGAAAGTCAGCATTTCCGTTGGCGCTGCCCTTGCGGTACTTGAGTATGAAGTAGAACGCAGTGAGGAACTCAAGCCATCGCTGCACGCGAGGGTTGTGGGCTCTTACCTTGCCGATGCTCTCGAGAGCCTTGTGGTTCGAAAAAATGAGGAACTTCATACCCCACAGGTATCCTCGAAGTCGCTTGATGGCCCAGACGATGCTGCCCGCCTCAAAGTCCAGAGGTGTCCAGTGCCCCTCGGAGTCGAGGGTGCCCCGGCTGATGTAGGCGATAGGACGCACAGAGCCGTCAGGCTGTTCTTGTTCGAGGGCGGCACCAAAACCGTCGATGCTGGCATCACAGTATATGTGGAAGGGTCGGGAGCCGTCGGCTACGGCCTCCCAGTCAGGGAAGACCAAAATGGGGGGGGTGGCGAGTTCAGCGAGAATCTCGCGTACGATGACCTCCATCGGTGGCGTGAAGACGAACTTGACCCCCTTCCGAAGGAGGGTGGTGATCAGTCGGGTTCGCTTGGACAGGTCGGGCAGGAATTTGCGATAGTACCCTATTCCGCCCATCAGGGCGCGGACTTGCTTGATGTTCCGGGGCATGGGCATTTTCGTCAAGGCTGACACTTTGTCTGCGTTTGGACGCACGCCCGCGGGCGAGATGGAGTGGCCCAGAAAATCAGCATCCGTAGCACCCAGGCGTGCCTTGGAGGGGGAGAACTTGAGGTTATGCTTGCGCAGCCGCTCGAAGAGGGCCCGTATCGTCTTGACGTGGGACACGGGGTCGGAGTCGAAGACAATCACGTCGTCGAGGTAGGCCGCCACTTGCCCCAATCCCTTGATAACTTCGTTGATCACTTTGACGAACCAGCCCGGCGAGGCACTGCTGCCTTGGGGCATGACGAGCCACTCGTAGAGGCCCGTGGGAGTGCAAAAAGCTGTAAGAGGGACGGTGTCCTTGTGCGCGGTGATCTGGTGGAACGAAGAAACCAAATCAAATAGGGAAAACACCCGGCCTTTCCCCAAAGAGTCGAGGACTTGGTCCACACGGGGAATGGGCAGCTGGCTGAGGGTGCTGATCTGGTTGAGCTTTTTGTAGTTGACAGTGATCCGAACGCCTCCAGTCTTCTTCGGGATGACCACCAGCGGGCTCGAATACGGAGAAGTCGAGTGCTGAATCAGCCCTGCCGCAAGGTACTGATTTAGAGTGGCTTCCACTTCCTTGGCCATGATGGGATTTATGCGATGTGGTCTGGACGTGACCGGCGCGCTACCTTCCGGGACCGTAATCACGAAAGGCATCAGGGAGCAGGAACCAAAATCCGTCTTGGACTTGGAGAAAACGTCAGGAAATTCGCACAAGACGTCACCCAGTTGCTCGATGGCTGCCGGGGTCCAATCCGGGCCATGGAGGTCAAACGCCACTGCTCGCAGATGCTGAGGGAGGCGCGCCCAGACGCGTAGGAACGAAGAGCGTTGTTCCGGTGACAAACGTTCAAGCAGGGCCGGCGACGGCGAGGCCGGGGGTGTTATTGGCGCGGAGGGCGGCGCCGTTACAGCAGAGACCGAAGACACCTGAGGTAACGCTGGGGGGTGCTGTAGGGCGGCCAATGGGACGCTCATCAGCGGAGCGTGGGCGATGCCGAGGAGGTCGCCAGGCGCAAGATCTGCGACCCCAACGAGGGGGAGAACTTGCCGTCCGGAGGTGACAAAGTGCTCCTCAACTGGGGGGAAATCAGGCTGGGGTAACATTTCGACCAGGTAGTGCCCAGTGAGCGCCGGGGACCCATTGCTGCGTACCAGGTTGACCGCGAGTAGCTGTGGTTCATCAGACAGGGTGGCACCCGTGGCGCCGTCGTAGCGGAGGTGGAAGCCTCCACCTGAAGCGAAAGGGTCGATGGCGTAAGCCGGTACGCCTGACGAAGCGTGGTGAACAAGCTCCAGCTCACCGAAGACTCGGAGATCCGGCTCACGGGGCGGCAAGGAGCGGTAGGAGCGGCGATTAAAACGCATCCAGCTGTCGCGGCCTAGCAGCACCGCGTGCCGCATCACCGAAGGGGGAACCACACAGGCCCAAACTGCGAGGGAGCACGTAGGCTCATCGGTTCGGAAAAACTGGACGCTCAGACGTATGCTCGTCGAAGTTTGGAGGGGGGCCGATTCCCCAAACCCTCCCCAAGATCTCGAGACGCCTTGTTGCTCGCACGCGGGCGACGCCGCCCCAACGGAGAGCATGCGGTCCAGGACGTCGCGCCTGATGAAGGTTTGAGGGGAGCCGGTGTCAAGCAGAGCGACGCAACCAAAAGGCGCGAGAGCGCCTGCTCCACTGTGGATCGCGATTTTGGTGGTAAAAGATGCGTCGTCGAGGGTAATGGTGCCCCCGACGAGGCACGGCCCTTGTTCTGACAGCGAGAGGGAGGGGTCAACTCCAGGTGAGATTGCCAAGACCTCGGAGCTGTGGTCAGCTGGCGCGTCAAAAAAGTAGGTCGAAAACTCCGGAGGAGGACCTGGGCAAGCGCGGGCCATCGCCAATGGGCGAGGCGGCGCTGGAGAGATCTCATGAATTCCGTCGGGCGAGGAGGGAGTGCAAAATTGATGAGAGGAGGCGGGGTGTGCCAACCCGGCCTCGCTTGCGCGAATAGTGTCGCGGACGGTGGAAAGAGCTTTCCCGAGCAAATTCTTCCCTTGCCACCGGCGGGGATCTTGGGCCTCGGGGTCGTCCGCCCGGAGACCGATGCCCCAAACGGTGTCAAAAGGGCTGGCTTCCGCTAAAAGCTTGGAGCCAGTGCTCATAAGGTGCTGTTTCATTGCCGAGTTTTGTGTGAACTTGGCAAAAGTGCCTGCCAGGACGGCGTCTTCCCGAACGCGGTCCCAGGTGGCGCCGTCGAAGTTACGCACGGCTCGACCGATGCGTTTGTGCTCGCGCGGGTCCGGCGAGGACATAATTCGAGCCGCTGCGTCGTGGTCGTGAAAAAGGCGAGCCTTTTCAGCCATCATATACTGCTCCGCGCCGGAATATGAGACGTCGTCAACGACGAAAGACGAGGGAGACCCATGTGAAAAATAGGAGGGGGGTTGCCAGAACAGCAACGCTTGCTCCGTTGAGTACTCGAGGGTAGGGTCAAAGACCGACGGTGCCGAACCGCCGGTGTCCGCTGCAGCGGTATGGGGGGGCGGCAGTGTGCTTCTCGGAGAACACTGGGCCCCTGGTGCACGAGACGAGTCCGATCCCACGTATACTGGCTCGGTGACACCATCGCTCGGAGGCGAAAAATGGCCAGAAGGTTCTCTTACTGCGCCCGATGGTCTCTGCCTGGAACCAAGGGGGGCAGGGGGCTCTGAGCCCGTTCTGCTTGACGAGAGTTGCGATTCTTTCGAATTTAACGGGAATTCCATCCGGTTGGCCTGACCGGAGGCCGTGGAGTCACGACGGGCTCGTCGGGCAGTGTCAGGTTTCTCCTGCTCCACTGCAACCGAAGGAGCATGGCGCACGCAAGGTAGCGTGCGCGAAGTCGAATGGGGGCCTGCAGACCCAGAAGACGACTTCAAAGACGGAGCTCGGGTGGGTGGCAAAGTGTCCCCCCCGAGAGGGCTTGGCCCCTGTAGATCTGCTGGGGAAGGGCGATGAGGTAGCAAATCTTATCGGTTCCTCCTTGACGGAAAAAAGGGAGCGGCCTCCGTTATTGCAAGGAAACGCCGAGTCGAGCTTCGACCGAGATCTCGGGGTTTCGGTGTTGGTCTTGCCGCACCTCAAACTGACCACCACCGCATGGCCGGGAGGTGAAGGAGGGGGACACCCTCGCGAAGATGAGCGACGCGCAGGCGCAGCACCCTTGGTGCTGTGCGGCGTGTGGCTCGGGGGAGCGGCGCGGTTCGCGCTGGCTCCCTTGCCAAGGCTGAGGGGGGCGGCGCTCGAGGCGCCAGCTCCCGTCGCCTGATTAGTGCCGTGGTCGAGGGGGACGGCGCTCGAGGCGCGGGTTCCCGTCAACGGCGAAGCGGCACTTACTGCGCGGGCTCCTGTGCCCCGGCGGTGGGGAGCGGCGCTCAGGGCGCGGGCTCCCGTCACGGGTTTGCGTCCTTGAAAAATGTAACAGGTGGCAGGGGGCTTGGTGGGCTCGCAGCATGTGTAGATGTGGATGTGTCGTTGTGCCGCCCGGGTTTACGGGGAGACGAGCGGGGGGCAGAGCCCTCAGGCGGGACACGAGCATGTTGTGAAATTAACAATATTTCTCCCGGTAATGCTGGCGGTGGGCACATGGGAGGGGCCGTACCACCGTTGACCTGTCAGTTTCCAGTGCGGAAGATACCTGGCTGGCGTCCGTTCGGGTTTCCATCCGAATTATGAGAGGCACCATAGCGAGTACCGGCGACGTGAGCAGGGGCAGAAGAGGCGGGCGAGGGCGGAACACCGCCGTGTTTGTCAGAGCCGGCCTGACTGTAGCCTGCGTGTGTGTTGTGGCCGTCGCTGTGTTTGTTCTGCTGGCCGTGGTGGTTCCCTCGCGAGTTTCCGGAGCGACGTCTATTTTTCTTGTTGTGGCTGTTCGAGCGAGAAGGCTTTTCCTCGCGTCGGTAACGCATCATGCGAGCTTGCCAACGCCGGTACGTGGCACCCCCGTCCCCGACTTGGCCGATATCGTTGTTCAAAAGGCCGCTCTTGTTGAGGAAGTTGGATGCACAGTGTTTGAGCGAGTGTGTGTACTCATGGCAGTTAAGGCAGCGGCCTCTGTTGGCGCTCAGTTGAGCTGCACGTTCGGACGACGAGAGCAGGCCGCCCCACAGGCCAGGGTCCTCGGTGTTAATAAACATGCAAACCGCGTGAACTTCGACGTAGTGGAGTTCGTCTAGGGGCCAGGAGTTGTAGGAATTGTCAAGCCACGGGTCTGTTCAGTCGGAGATGGCTTGGTTGACATTCGTGATGATCGAACTATTGCGCGACCCCGTCTGCCACGAAGGCGAGGGGGAAGGTGTCCGGCCCTGGCCGCGCCCATTATTGGCGGGCCGGGCCCCCGACAGGGCGGATGTTCGCGCACCCGTCGAGGAAGTAGGAAGAGAAAATAATGTTTCGCCGTTGATGGCAGGTGTCTTGTTATTGCCAAGAGTCTGAAAAGCTAACCATATAGCGTCTAACGAGTCGAATGGCCTCGTCGACGTGGCCAAAACGCCGGGGTACAGCGTGGGCATCAAGCTGGGGTACTGCTCATCAACCGCTATCCGAACCACCTCCAAAATCGTCCCAACCTAGGGTGCCAGCGCTCGTTCAGAGCCTGTCGCTGCCGAGACTACCACTCGGAACGCTCGACTAAAATCACAGACGGGGGTTCCGTTAGGCACACCAAGGCTGTGCAACTTGGCGTAGCACACCCCCGTGTCGGTGTTGTCGAAGTGGGTGTTGAGCAACCTTAGTAGGGGCGCGAACACCTCCGGCTCCGTGGCTCCGCTGGCGAGGGCTCCCGATACCTGGCGAAACAAATCATCCATTACAGCAGTGAAGGAGGCGGTCGTGGGTTTGTCGGGCGTTATCGCCCGTTCGAAACTCTTTTGGAGGGGGTACACTCAGCCGGGGACCCACACGGCCGCTTTGATGCCTTCGTGGTTGGATTCGTCGCACTTTACGAGAATATCAGACGTGGAGAGCTTAGCCGAACGAGTGAGCTGCTGTGCGGCTTCCGACGGGTTGATCGAGGAGGGGAAAGGAAGGATTGATATGCGAGTAATGTCCTTGAGACTCAGGTGCCTGTACGCGCGCTTGACGTCTGCAGTATGCTTGGCCGCGGTGGCTGCGGCGGCGGCTTCAATCGCAGCTGATTGAGCGTGAGCTATGTTCGACGACACCGGCATGGCGTGGGTGTCGGAGACGGACAGGCGCCCTAAGAGTTCGCCCGAGGCGGAAACATCTACCAAATAAGGGGTCACTTGCCTCTTCCCTCTTGCGACGGTGACGTCTGGGACGGTGGATCTCTTCCTGTTGTCCGTTGAAGTAGAGGAGCTGGAGCTGCTTTTTCCGTGGGCTTCCCGCGATTGGTGGCGTGGCCGCCTCTCGTCGCTCGAAGAGTGACGACCCTTTCCGCCTCTCGCCTTTCGACGTGGAGCATCGCGGCGGGAGCTGCCAGATCCCGAGGCATTGGATCCATGGCGTCGGGGTTCCTGGTCACGACCCGAAGTGTTTTCGCGGCTTGGGCTTTCGTTTTGCTGAGTTCCCGAGCAAGGTCTGCCGGGTTGGGCCAATGGACTCTTCCCCGCCTCTGGGCCTTGCTGCTGTCGTGCGCCTGGCGCAGGCTGGGCACCAGATTCATCACGCGCGCCGCCACTAGCTGTCCAGCCCAGGAGTTTGTGGCCATGTGGCTCCACGCCATCTCCACCGTGGTCATGACGTCCGGGAAGTCTTCTTTGAGGGCGCGGGCGCTGCTGACCACTGGCCACCTGCACTCCTCTGGCAAGTAGAGGTGGACTTCTTTGGCCATTCCCGCTATGCTGCCAGCCAGAAATTCCGTGTCCCCAGTCCTTCGGAAGGGCTCGTGGAGTTGGACCTCGTAAGGGGTGGGCGTCGTGATGCCAGAGGTCGTCGTTGAGCGAGCTGTCATGACCGGGTTGGCGAGTCGGCTGCCCTCTGGCTCTGGAACGGCTGGAGCGGAGAGCCGGCTCGCAGCCGGAGCTGTAGTGACCGGGCTGGCGGGCAGTCTCGTAGATGGTACTGTCGTGACCGGGACGACGGGCATGCTCGTAGCCGGAGCTGTAGTGGCGACGGTTTCTCCTTGAGCTTGGTGACCTAGCAGGCTCTGAGCTCGGATCGTCTTCAAAGCGTCTCGGGCGGTCCAGATGGCACGCGTGGCCTCTTCCCTGGCGCGAGCGGCCTTCTGGCCGGCGCGGGCGGCCTCCTGGCTGGCGCGGGTAGCTTCGGCAAGTGCTGCGTCCGTAGCGAGGCCAGTGGCTTCGGCCGTCGCCAAGGTCCCCTCCGCCGTGGCGATGCCCGCTTCATGACGAGCTTGAGCGGACCAAATAGCTCGTCCGTGAACGCACCCCAGATGGAGGTTAGCGCTGCCATGGTCGCTTCCGGGATTCCGGCCCAAAGGTCTTGGAGCTGTGGGTTGGCGAGCGTGGAGGTGGTCGCGCTTGTCGGGACCTGTGTCGCTTGAGCCCGTACGTGGGCTTGCCAATTCGCCGCCTGCTCTATCAGCTCTTCGGTGGACAGCAAACGCGGCGAACGAGGCTCCTGACCCTTGCGAGGCTGCGAACGAGCCTCCCGCTCCTCGCCGGGTTTTTAGCGAGTCCCCCGCTCCTCGCCGGGCTGTCAACGAGCCTCCCGCTCCTCGCGGGGCTGCGACGTCGGCAAACGAGCGTCCCGGTGTCTGCGGGGTGCCCTGGCTTCGACCTCTTCGTCCTCGGTGTCGAGTGCCTCGAGGTCTATCTCTGCCGCCGGAGTCGAAGGGAAGTCCAAAGATCGTGCAGGAGAACCGGTCTGCGAGGCAGGGCCGGAGTGCCGGGACCGGGGTGTAGAACTGCAGTCCCATGCTCCTGCTGTAGACCCTGGTGGGCTGGCCATGACTGTGCGACGAGCGGCGGCGAAGGGCGCATGGGTCGGGGGCAAGAGGGTCGGGGGCAAATGCACCGGGTTAGCCTCGAGTATACCGGGTATGGTAGCTGGAGGGGTGGCAGCGGAGCCTGTGGTACCACCTTTTACAGCAGAGGGTGCAGGATCGTTCGATGGAGTTGTGTGCAGCAGTGGCCAGTGCAGCAAAGGCAGCAGTGCAGTAAAAAGTTGTACAGCAGAGTTCGGCGCAGTATTGTTTTTTGCAGCATAGCGTTCGTCGGATTTGTGTGCAGCAGTGGCCAGTGCAGCAGAGGCAGCAGCAGGGGGTGCAGTAGAAAGTTGTACAGTAGAGTTCGGCGCAGTAAAAATATTTGCAGCATAGCGTTTGTCGGATTTGTGTGCAGCAGTGGCCAGTGCAGCAGAGGCAGGAGCAGGCGGTGCGGTAGAACGTTGTACAGTAGAGTTCGACACAGGCAGTCGTGCAGTAAGAGCTTGTACAGCAGCGTTCGACGCCTCCCGTGCCGCACGGTGGGCACTGCGGGCACTGGGGGTACGAGCTGGGGTCAAAGGAGGAGGAGTTATGTTTCCCGCCTCCGTACCTGCACAAACAGCAACGGCCGCTTGGCCTTGTACGCGTTCGGTATTGAAATCACTATCAAAAGGAACTCGCTCACGAACGGCTGTGACTGTGTTAAAAATCTCATCAGCGGCAACGGCGATAGATGCAGCGTCCATACTGAAATCCAGTGTACCATCTTTGAGGCTAGGCGTGGGGAACATTTCTTGAACCGCTGTTTTGCGCTCTGGCCGCTTGCGAGTACCAGCGGTACTCGGCTGGGCAGGAGCCAGCCCCGTGTCTTGCTCAGAACCAGGTAGAACTGGAGGTGGGTGGCGCAGTCTGCTCGAAAACTGCACGGCAGGTATCGTAGAGTCAGAAGCGGAGGCGGGCTGGGCAGCTGGGGCGACCTGGTGCAGCGCGTCGAGAGGCGGGGCCCTCCAAGTGTCCAAGTCGGCCGTTGGCTCGTTCTTCGTCTTGGGGAGCCGAGCGTCATCGAGAGGCTTCCAGGCATCCGAGGTCTTGAGAGGTAGAACAACCTCGGCTGAACAAGAAGGGACCATGGTCGGGGGCGTGAGGGGCTCGACTTGCTTCCCTGGAGGGCAAGGAGATCGCAGCTCAGCGGCTTGTCTGGTGGACGGATCCTTAGGCGTGAAGGGCTCAACTTGCATTCCCGGTGGGCAAGGAGCTCGAGGCTTAGATGCTGGTCTTCGAGGCGAAATCGCAGCATCTCCATCCTCCAATCTGGCTCTCCAGTCCTCCGGTTGGTCTGTTGTACTTGGCGCTTGACCTTCATCGGCGCTTCGTAGACGGTGACACAGCAAGGGGCCCTGAGGTTCAGGGTCCTGGTCTGCGCTACCGCGAAGGAGAGCATATCCTCCTCGTTCTTGAGACGACATCACGGATGACTGAAGAGCGGAGCAACGCTGCTCGCTCGCTCAGAAAGCACGAACAACTAACGGCTAAAAAAAAGAAACCGAGCACGACTACAACAACCTTTCTCCGTTTTAGGCTAGTCCTGCCGAATGCGATGCCAAATGTGAGGATGCTAGGTATAAGAGGACAGGGTATCCCTAGCCAGGTCAGCCTATGGAACGGGTACTCGTTGGTACTCACGTGTGTTGTTTGCTTAGAGATAGAATAAGAGCAGCTTTATTCCTTTCCGTGACGAACGACTGAAAAGGCAGGTGAGATAGCCAAAAGCCATCTGGTAACCATCCCCGGTTCCCACATAAGATACGCCTCCTAAGTATTACCAATACGGTTCTTATACCTGATACCAGGTATTTACCAAACGTTCCCACATCATACCAGCAGTACCATAACATTATGTCGGGATTTCGGATCCGGACATGTTACGCTATCGTCCCCGGGTGGCTCTGGTTTTATTTCGAGCCCCAGCCAATCAGCGATCGGCCGTCGTGGCTGGGGTTTCCACACCGTGCGCGGCGGTGTAGACCACGGGAGATCTCGGTTTTCGTCCCCGGGCTGTTGGTGTTGTAGATGTATGGAGGGATTTCTGATCCGGGGATGTGTCCTTATCGTCCCCGGGTGGCGCTGGCTTTATTGTCGAGCCCCGGCCAGTCAGCGATCGGACGGTGAGCCTGGGGTTTCCACACCGTGCGGGGCGGTTTCGACCCGGGGGATCGTTCTTTTCGTCCCCGGGTGGTCGGAGTTGTAGAGATACGGAGGCATTTCCAAACCGAGGATGGGGACCAATCGTCCCCGGGTGAGGGGTTGTGGATTTATGGTGGGATTTCCGATCCGGGGATGACACTCTTTCGTACCCGGGTGTAGGGATGTACATCAACTATTTTTCGGGGTTGATTTGTTTGTTGATTAATTTGTCCAAATCGTGTTGATTCAATCATGATTAGTTGATTAATATCAACACAATCAACTACACGATGATGTGATTAATAATCGTGATTATCGGTTGATTATTGATGGTTTTCACGTTTACATCACAAAACGCCCCTTTTTGATTCCAAAATAATCAACTAATCATGATTAATTTCAAGAATCAACTAGTCATTGATTAGTTAATTTGTGCCAATGTTCGCCGGAGGAACATTTGCTTACGGTTACATCATGAAGCGCCCCTTTTTTATTCAAATTCAATCAACTAATCATGATCATGTTCAATAATCAACAATCAACAATAATTAATCACATCGCGTGATTAAAATTAATCACCAAAATAGATCATAATTAAACACGTGATTATGAGTTGATGTACATCCCTACCCGGGTTGCTCTGGCTTTGTATACGAACCCCAGCCAATCAGCGATCGGCCGGTGTGGCTGGGGTTTCCATACCATGCCAGGCGGTGTCGACCCGGGGGACCTCGGTTTTCGTCCCCGGGCTGTTGGAGTTGTGAATGTATGGAGGGATTTTCGAACCGGGGATGGGACCGTATCGTCCCCGGGTGGCGCTGGCTTTATTTTCGAGCCCCAGCCAATCAACGATCGGACGGTGGGGCTGGGGCTTCCACACCATGCGAGGCGGTGTCGACCCGGGGGACCTCGGTTATCGTCCCCGGGCTGTTGGAGTTGTAGAGATACGGAGGGAGTTCTGATCCGGGGATGGGGATTTATCGTCCCCGGGTGGCGCTGGCTTTATTTTCGAGCCCCAGTCAATCCGCGACCGGCCGGTCGGGCTGGAGTTTCCACACCGTGCGGGGCGGTTTCGACCCGGGGGATCATTTTTTTCTTCCCCGGGTGGCTTCAGTTGTAGAGTTACGGAGGCATTTCCAAACCCGGGATGGGGACTAGTCGTTCCCGGGTGAGGGGTTGAGGATTTATGGCGGGATTTCCGATCCGGGGATGATACTCTGTCGTGTCCCGGGTGGCTCTCGCTTTGTATACGAGCCCCAGCCAATCAGCGATCGGCCGGTGTGGTTGGGGTTTCCACACCATGCCAGGCGGTATTCACCCGGGGGACCTCGGTTTTTGTCCCCGGGCTGTTGGAGTTGTACATGTATGGAGGGATTTCCGAACCGGGGATGGGGCCGTATCGTCCCCGGGTGGCGCTGGCTATATTTTCGAGCCCCAGCCAATCCGCGATCGGACGGTGGGGCTGGGGTTTCCACACCGTGCGGGGCGGTTTCGAGCCGGGGGATCGTTTGTTTCGTCACCGGGTGGTTGGAGTTGTAGAGATACGGAGAGATTTCCCAACCGGGGATGGGGCCTTATCGTTCCTGGGTGCGGCGAGACTGGGGGGTTCCCCCGAAGTGCAACTCCCGCCACGCGCGCCGCGGCCCCTGATTGGCCGGGGGCCGACTGGGGGCCCCCCTCGACCAATGGGCGCCGAGCTCGGAAAACGCAGGGATGAAATGTAATCCTTATGTATACCTAACTACGTGGTTTATGTCTCCATGAGCAGCGCTCCAGCTCCCTGACCCTGCCCGCCTGTGCTAGGGCCCGTCATGCGCCTGAGGTCGTATCAATACGCTATAGCGAGTCATTGTCTTATGATGTCGGGTTGCTTGGGGTATGAGGCAGTGCGAGGGGGGCTTCTTTCACGTCGAGATGGATGCCGCGGAATTTGAAAGATGGAAGACGGTGCAGCTGATGGGAGTTGTCGACAAGCTGTTTGCCGAGCGCTTCGTTCTGGTTGAGCGCAGAAAGAACTATGAAGCTTGGGCTGCGCGTACTGGACGGGTTGCCGTGCTTGCGAACGAGAGAGCTCGTCTCGACGAGGTGGATTTTCGGATCAGCTCGGCTCAGCACCAGTTCAAGTGGAGGCAGGAAGTCATCCACCCCATACCGCCGCAGCAACAGCGTGCCGCCCCGGCCAGACGTGAGCCGGCGCTGGTGGACCCGCTTGCTGCTCGAGGCACAAGCAACGCTGGTGAGCAGCAGCAACCGCAGCAGCAGCAGCTGCAGCTGGCAGAGCTTCGTGAGAAGATGGACGAGGCTGCAGTGGCCCTTCGTGAGGAGATGGAGGAGATAAGGAGAGAGTTAGCAGCAGCGAAGCTGGCAGCCACGACGAGCGCGGCTGCAGCCGCGACGAGTGAAGTCCAGCGCCCTGACTTGGAGAGAGAGAGAGCGACAGACCAGAGGAGAACAGCAGCAGCAGGGACAACAGTGCGGCCAGGGCAGGAGACTCAGGCAGGCACGTTTACCACCACTACTGTGAATCATACCCGCTCTGCACCCATTCCCAAATTTGGTTTGGAAGTTACGAGGGGAACGGAAGAGAAAGAGGTCGGAGAGATGGTTTTATGTGCGAGTGGAAGGGGGTCTCTGGAGGAGGAAAGTACAGTAGGAGTCGGAGATGACGGCGTTGGGATGGGCGAGGAGCAGGAGCATCAGCCGTTGCCACCGCCGCTGCCGCCACCGCCGCCTCTACCACCGCCTCCGCCACCGCCCGCGGAAGGCACGCGTGCAGACCTTGAGGCGGAGCAGCACGCCCTGGTAGTGGCGAGTCGTTTGGTGCTGGCACACGGAGCCCTGTTATCATTCGAGCAACGGAAAGAGGAGGAAGAGGAGGAGAAGGAAGAGGAGGGGCAGCAGCAGCAGCAGCAGCAGCAGGGGAGCAAGGACCGTGGGGGCGGGCGGCAAGCAGCACCACCTACAGCAAGGTTGTGTTTGGACCAGCATGGAAGCTGGGCCGAGGTGGCGCGTGGGTGCTGGCCTGATGCCCCCGTTCAGCCCTGATTGAGGTATACGCTGTGTTCGTGCTGCCTGATTGATTGCCTTTTTCCCTGTTTTTGATGATGTTTTTGATGATTCGTACGAAGATGCCGCTACTGCTGTTCAGGTATATCAATAGTAGGTGTGTCGTAGAATAGGCTCGTTTGGACCATCTATCATTATACTGAAAACAAGTAGTTGGTTCTGTTGTCTTGCGTTTTTTACGCGGGATGGTAGACTACGTACTTGGGTTGGGGCTTGGGGGGGATGATATATGATGCACGCATGATAGGATTGAGTACGCACGTGACGAGCACTTGACGAGCCGACATTGTTATGTTTCGGTTGTGTGCTTTGCTTCGAACGCTGTGCTACCATACTGCACGTACTAACCTTGTCAGATAGCAACACTTCAGTATACGTACCGGTATGATAATAGCCGACATGCAGCAATTCTGCTGTAACTTTTACTTGGACCTGTAATCAACAGGGGAAGGTACTTGGAACATGCTCATGCGGTTATTTTGTCTGTCTGCGATGTTTTTGCTATTTGTACGATAAGTACTATTATACTGCTGTGAGTATACCAGGTATATGCGTGGGGGGGTTTTCGTGATTTATGAGCATTTTCGTATGCTTATTTTGTGTGTACCTGATGTAAACGGTAGTGCTCTGTGTGCGGACAGTTTTATGATCGCGAAGGTCGTATATACATCCATGCATACATATAAGACACTGCGTTATACCATGGTACAACGCAGCTGCGAACGTACTACTGCTCAGATAAGGTTATCATGGTTGGTATAATACGATGTTGGAAAATTCTGGGCGTTGTGATATGATATGAATATGCGATGGAATGGAGCATTGATACCGAGTGAAAATATGTTTTGGGCGACTCAGATTGACTGCTGTATGTTGTGTGCTCTTCCGCCCTCTCTCCCTCCCTCCCTCCGTAACGAACCAGTTATAGGTACGAGATGGTTCTGATCATTAATAATGGAGCACAAATGCGATGTACGTACTTAAAAGCAGGAGGAATATAAGCGGAGTAGGTGATTTAAGCACGTAATCATATAGCAGTTACTATGTGCTCTTTGTTGGCGATGTGAAATATGCACTTGCACTTGTCTCATCACGCCATTCGAATCTTGATGGATATATATATGAATGCGTTTTGTCTTTCCGCGCACTGCTATTGGTTGGTTAAAACGCTGGTTTTGAGTCATTGCTGTTTGGTGATAACATAGTACACTTCAGAGCTTGTCACGCACCCGGGTTCTCACCCTGCCAGACACCAACTTTCCTTGTGTGGAATTTTGCTCGAAGGTTCTTGATTATACCAGCAGCTCGTGGCAAGGGGAGATCACGTTTCCTCGATGATAAGTAGACGTTATAACTACTGCTGTAAGCTTGAAATCATAGCACGCGGTCGGATAAAATATTACGTTTGCGACTGAAATGAGGATCTGAGATTTATTATTTTAGTTTTAGAGACGATCTCAATGGTGATACCGTATCTGGCTGTCTGGCCTGGGCGGCTTTTCTGGTAGTTCAGACAATACACTGATTTTGATTGATTGGTTGACCGACTGAAGAGGATTTAAGATTTATTATTGAGTTTTAGAGTCAGTATCAATGGTGATACCGTCTCTGGCTGTCTGGCCTGGGCGGCTTTTCTGCTAGTGCGGAAAATACATTGATTGACTGGTTGACTGATTGAACGAGGATTCGAGAATGGAGGATTTTGATTGTGTTTTTGGATTGGTCTGGTGGGGTTGAGGTTGGTTTGTGGTTTTTTATTGATGGTTTTCGGGCATTGAAAATTCTGCCTGTTTACTGACTAAAATAGTAAATACATTGTACTGTATTGAGATTTGTATTGAAGATTTTTCAAGCTTCGAGATTCTTGCAACGTGCAGTGGTATCTTAAGTTGGCACTACTGGACAAACCTGTATCGACCTATTGACACCGAGCTGATGGCCGTCTGATTATCGAGGCCTTATGCCCTAGTTTCGGCAGCTGAGTGTCTTGGAAGATTGTTGAAGTTTGAACCAGTATGGTTTAGATCTTGGTATTTGAGTTTGAATGCATGTGCTTGAATTTCTGGTATTCGGTACTTTGAATTTGCTTGAGGTTTTGGGACATTCTGGTCCACATTCGGTACGTGAATTTGGAGTGTGTGATATTGATTCGGGATGATGATTTGTTGTTTTCGGGACAGCTATGAGGTGTGACCTTGCTATGATATTTTGATCCTTTAAAGACATACTGTTCACGATGCAGGGAGGATATTAGTTGATGGGACTGTACACCTGTTCGGGATGCATACTGCGGATGTGTGATGTCGCACAGCATCGATTACAAAGCAGGGAGGATATTGATTGTGCTTGGTACTCGATACAGCAGGTATGATGACGGTTACATATATTGGGGAGTGTATATACTTGGGGAGGCTTTATTGAGGTATAAATGAGTGCCTGGTTTCTTCCCCACTGACTTGCTTCCTTGACTTGCTCGCTGCGCCTCGATGGTGGCCTGCTAGGTCCGATGATAATATATATATATACTTGACTACGTGGTTTATGTCTCCATGAGCAGCGCTCCAGCTCCCTGACCCTGCCTGCCTGTGCTAGGGCCCGTCATGGGCCTGAGGTCTTATCAATAAAAAACAATATGTTTTTCCGCCTGTTTTTATTTGCTACTTCCCGAAGGAGCAGGAACAGCAGCAGCAGCAGCAGCAATAGCAACATTCGAAACAGCAGTACGAAATAGCAGCAGCACAGCAGCAGCAGCACAGGAGTACACACATACATACGCGCGACTATACCGCTGCTACTACTCTACTAGTACTGCTGCTGCCGCTGCTGCTGCTGCTCTGCTGTGGGTTACTACACATGTTCCTTTTTCGTTCTTGTGTTTTTAGACGCTTCTGGAAGTCCTTACCTGGCGTGTGCCTTACGTCGCGTGTGCCCTCGGGTAGATCTCAGTTGGGCTGTTTGCATAAGACGTCAGTACAATACGTCAGTTTAGCTGTTACGTCAGTTGGGCTGTTCGCGAAGAGCTCAGTTGGCCTGTTCGAAGGGCTGGTTGCGAAACAGAAGGTTTGTTTGCAAAGAGCTGTGTATCAGTTGGTCTGTTAGCGAAAATCCATCGACTAACGACCGACCTCTAATCGTGAAATAATAAATATGTTTATATATACTCGATACCGATATCAGTATTTCGAGATGGACATGAATATTTAGACGTCTACACATCCAACCTAATATATCGGTATTTATACAGTGCACGGGATTCCAATGCCTCGATATCACTCTTCGATATCACTACTATTAATACCTGTACACCGATACGAGGTCAACACACCGCTCTGTCTGTCTGTCTGTCTGTCTGTCTGTCTGTCTGTCTGTCTGTCTGTCTGTCTGTCTGTCTGTCTGTCTGTCTGTCTGCCTGTCTGTCTGTCTGTCTGTCTGTCTGTCTGTCTGTCTGTCTGTCTGTCTGTCTGTCTGTCTGTCTGCCTGTCTGTCTGTCTGTCTGTCTGCCTGTCTGTCTGTCCGTCTGGCTGTCTGTCTGTCTGTCTGTGTTGTATGCTGTCTGTCCTGTTCTGTCTGCTCGTTTTCTCGTTTGCTTGCTTGATTTCCAATTTTTCCATTATTTGTCATGGGTAAAGGTGGAAATTTATTTCGGGAAGGCGATGGCCACCGTAAAACTGCAGGGTCGCTTTATCCCGGGCCACCACTGGTGGGAGAGGCATCAAGACTCGCTCTTATACGGCAGAGGGATGACCTATCCGGAGTTTGAGGTTTGTGTGTCCATGATTTATCGGGACTGTTGCTTCGTTGTACCTGTATGAGCAATAGGGGGGCGTACTCATTTGACCATTGGCGACGCACCTCTTCCGAGACGGAGGAGCACACCGTAGAGGTGATCATTTCGGCGGTCCATGTTTGTGTGCCCGTGCTGATCGCCCCGGTGTTCTAGTGGTTCAACCTCGAATACTGCTGGTGTTCGAGGTCGAGGGTTTGATTCTCCGTATATACGTATACGTATTGAGTTTTTGTCTTTCTTTGCTCGAAATGATGAACTGCCGAGAGTGTTTATTTGAAAAACTTAAAAACTACAGCTGTGAAATTGAGGATTAGTATATTTGCTAGCTGAGTGTCTATATGGCATGGGGAAGCACAAGTTGACGCGAGTCGACGAGGGAAGAAAATGCTGAGCCTTTCTCGCGACGAAGAAATGCAAGGGGCGGCGGTGGCGAGGGCGGCCGGGGGGTCGTTAGCTGCATATCGTGCATGTCCGTAGTCCTATGGCCATAGACCCTCGTATCCCTACAACACCGGGACGGAGTATTTTGGGTTTTCACAAACCAGACAGACAATTTGTTTGCACCAAGCGCGTAGCGCCGTATAGTGTTCGGCGTATCGCGTGAAGGATGAGCTGCATCCTACTACATACAGTAATAACCGCTTGTGAGGCGGACTTTGGGAGGGGAGAGCCTATTAATACTAGGTGACCCCGAACCTGAATTACGACTATAGGGAGCGAGCAGGAAAAAAAAGGGCCAAAATCATAAATGGGATGGGTAAAAATACGTAAAAATTGGTTTTGTATCCTGTTGTTGCATGCATTAATTAGGTGCGGGATGGTCTGTCCGGCGTTTCAGGTGTGTGTGTCCATGACTGTGTGGCTGCTGCTTAACATGAGTAAACCCCCCTCGCCCCTATACTAAACTAATATTTTTTCATAGGTTGGGTTGGCGTCGGTTGGCGACGACGCTGTAAAATATGCCTCTCACCGCGTGAGCTAGACAACGAGGGTACCGTTTTTGTTTGTTTTCGGCGGTCACCAAAGCTGGCGGTCGAGTTAAATAATTTGTGCGGGGTGGCGAACCGTCGCTCCGTATGAGGGGAATGATCGTATCGCGTGGTGTGTACAAAATAAGGCGCCCACGAGGCAGTCACATAGTGCTCCCATTGCTGTCTCAGGAAGTGGCCACACCAATAACTAAATTAACTCGTTGAAGCTGTCATCAATATGCAAGTCCGCCTCACAAGCGGTTCTTAGTAGGATGCAGGTCACCCTTCATTCGACTCGCCGAACACCTCACGGCGCTTCGCGCTTGGTGCTAACAATGTATGCCTGGTCGTTGAAAGCCCGATCTTGGTCATACCACTACGGCCATGCCTGAAAATGAACTACACCCACCCCCCGATCCTCCTACCCCTCCCCAGGCGGTACAAGATGCTCTGCTGGATGCATCTACCACCCTCTTTCTCGCCCTGGTGGAGTTGTACAATTCTGGAGGCATTTATGTTTTTCGTGCGGCCTCTGCCACTGGGGCTGGACGGCTTTGTGGCGGGGGGGCGGGGGGGCGTACTCATTTGTTGCTTGCCTTAGTCATTTGACCGTTGACCAAAAATCCCTTTCGAGACGGAGCACCGTTCATACTACTCATAATAGAGACACCTCCAACACTTGGGCGCTCATTACCTTGTTTTCATATATCACAAATAAACTTTTTGCTAATCTTATCCCCTTCCTGTTTCGCCGCCTGTGGCAACCATCTATCTCCTAAGATAGCGATCGTTTTCTCGCTACTATTTAGTTTACCAAACTGCTCCATGTCACACTCGTCTATTTTACTCATCTCATCCTCTAACACATCCCTTTCCTCCTTGTACCTTTCACATTCTCCCACTATGTGAATTCTACTCTCTACGGCCTTGCCACATGGGCACATCTATGCATCTACTTTCTCCTCCTCCAGGATACTGGTATACCTCCTTCTTCTTTCTGGCAGGTCCAGGTCCCCTACACGAAGTCGCAGTTTCAGCTTTTTCACGAAGTCCATTGGGCCATGCAGATACCTTTTAATTATTATTCCTTCTCTCCACCCCCCGTATATCTCTAAGTGTTCTTCCCCTTCCACCTTTTTTCTTAGCGCTAGCCTTTCCCTTCTTTCTATCCTGTCTTTTACTTCTGTCTTGTATCCGCTAAATATGTCTATGGCCAGCATCTCTTTTTGGTTTCCTATATCCTCCCATACTTTCTCGACTACGCTATCCCACCTTATTCCAGCTCGCCCTTTGGTTACTTTCTCCCATACAGCTTTATCAGCTATGGCTGGCAACCTCTTATCTGGCATGTTCTTAACTTTATATTGCCATTTCAACTTGCGCACGTCTCTATTTGTCTTAAGTGGGTACATTCCCAGTTCTGCTCTCAATACTGTATTACTCGGCGTACTTGAGCATCCTAGTACTTTTTTTGCTGCTGTCATCTGTACTGTTTCCAGCTGTTTTACGAGCTTCGCATTCCCTTCCCATACTCCTCCTGCATATCCTAACTTTGGTACAATCACATTCATCAGTATACATCTCTTAATTCTAGTGTCAAGGTGCGAGTCTGTTAGGACTGCCTCCATCTTGCCTACGTGTGCCTTACCCTTGCCTATTACTTTATTTATGTGTGCATCCCAAGAGCAATATTTTGAGATCTCTACGCCAAGGTACGTATACTGGTCTACGATCGGTAATTTATCTTCTCCCCACTTCCACTCACAAATTACCGGACTCTCCTTATCTTCGTTACATACAACTACTGCGCGCTTTTTTACGTTCGCCGTCACTCTCCACTTCCTGGTGTACTCTAGTGCCTTCTCTATTTGTTTCTGCAGTCCTTCGGGTGTTTCTGATATGCAGACGAAAACATCCGCAAACATCAATCCCGACACCGTATTTTCCCCCCTGCGATGCTGCTTCTACTGCTACTATCATGTCATTAATATATATCTTGAATAGGTTAGGTGATAGCGTACATCCCTGGGCAACTCCCTGTAGGATATCAACGTACTT
>MEHQ01004211.1:0-12108 GCA_008828725.1 Saccharina japonica
AAAAAGCGTTTTTTCCCAGTGTTAGGAACCTTGGAACGAGGGAGTTATTTGAAGCGCGCAGAAATTCCTGACATTCAAGGTGTTTTTTTACTCGTGTTGAGAACCTCGGAGGGGGCGGGGAGGGGGTGTTTGAGGGTGTTGGTTGATAAAAATCCCTGATGCGCCGTCTAAGGCCTGTCAGCGCGTCGGGGTCGAAGCAACAGAGGCACACAGACAACTTGGGCATGGCGCACTGTAGACGGCGAGTGGAGACTGGTGTGGCGATAGCGTCGTACGGCGCGGCGGTAGAGTGGTGTGTGGGGCGGCGGTAGAGTGGTGTGTGGGGCGGAGGGGATGGCGTGACGGCGTAGACAGCCAGTGGTGGCGGACATAGTGACGTTTGCGGTGGTACTGCTAGTAGGTTAACGTCGGCGCATCGGAAACCTCGCACGACTGGTGCTGGTGTAGTTACGCTCGCACGCGTGTTTATTCGCGGTACCACCCGCTTGACCCCCCCTCCCTCTCCCGAACGGTAGAGCACATGCAGCCCGCTTGCCGCTCCTCCCCCCAGGACGGCAGGGAATTTGCAGCCAGTGTCATGCGGTACACGGCGACCGGGCGGAACCCGTTCATGATTTCGATAGAGCGATCCAACCCATCAACCGTTGACTGCAGAGTTCGCCGTCGCCATATGCATATGTGAACCGTATGTGTAACCGCCTTGCGTGGCGACGGTTTTCTAGTACGTTGAGTGGCAGCAGTATCAGCTGCAAGCAGTGGGAACAGCCCAAAGATAGATTGCGTCGATAAGGGTACCGGGCCTGAAATAAAGCGCCAGCACTAATACTCGTATCGGGGTCCTGCGCCTTGGTGGTTGCTCAAGACGGGTCGCGGTGTACTACAGCAGTAGAGTGTACTAAAGTAGTAGTAGAGTAAGCCACCGTCGATGGCCGGAGAGTGGGATTGATGGGAGCATGCTGAATGGGGGGGCATGGCATGGTAGTGCTTATAGACCGGCCACGCTCTTGTGTCCACCGTTTTGCTTTCAGGAGCCTTGGGGCGAGGTTCTGTCGAGACCTCCTTTTGTGCTCGTTGCTAAGCGACAAGTGCATAGCAGCGTGTATCGGGTACTGTTACGGACTACCAGGTACACAACGAAAAATCGCAAGTTGATATTTTTGCGGGTGTATCGGGAGCTACGGGTATCCTCTTTTAATATAGAAAACAAAATTTAAAGGGACGTATGCTGTGTGGAGTGGTGGGTTGGGTGGTCGGGAAGTGGAGTGGTCGGATAGTCCATGGTTGACAGGTGGGTCGGTAGGGTTGAGGGGTGAGTGGGTGGGTGGGTGGTTAAATGCGTTTTCGGTATTTCTGCTTTTTTCAGAGGGAATTAGATACCCAGAAGCAGAATTTGCGTGTCGGGCCAACGTGAGAGTTCCTACATCGTGCTTGGGTTTCCTCGGCCTCGTGTTAAGGCCGCGGGTCGGAGCAGAGACGCTTTGTGGTACCGCGGCATGTATATATCATGCTTGAGTTTCCTGGGGCTCATCGTAAGGCCGGGGGACGGAGCAGGGAAACGTTTGCAGTGCCGAGGCGTGTATCGTGCATGAGATTGCTCGGCCTCATATTAAGGCCGAAGGACGGAGCAGGGACGCTTTGTGGTGCCGCGGCGTGTATCGTCCTTGAGTTTCCTTGGCCTCATGGTAAGGCCACAGGTCGGAGCGGGAACGTTTTTCGTGCCTATATAGGAGTTTATTGTGCTCGGGCTTCCTCGGTCTCACGTTAAGGCTACGGGTCGGAGCAGGGATTTTTGTAGTGCGTAGGAGGCGTGTATCATGCTTGAGTTTCCTCGGTCTCATGTTAAGGACGCGGGTTGAAGAAGGGACGCTTTGTAGTCCCGAGGCGTGTACATATCGTGCTTTTGAATTTCCTCGGCCTCATGTTAAGGCCGCGAGTCAGACCACGGACGCCTTCTAGTGCCGCAGCATGCTTCATATGTGTTTATGCAACATGCCCTGTATGTATTCATATATGTATTTAAAAAAAAACTGTTTCATCTCCTCTGGCGACAGCCTGACTATGTCGGAGCGCTTGAGCAGCTTGTACCGCGGAGTCAACTTCCCCACGAGGTCCGTCGCGAACAGCAAGACGGCGTTATCACCCCTCTACCTTCTCCGTGTTCTTCAATCTAAGTTGACACGCGAGTCACGGGTTTCCACCCAAACTGTTCTGCTTTTGGTGACAGTCCCGAACACGCGCGCGGTGGATCAGGACAAACACAGCGTCTTACACGTAAATTTCAGGTCGTGTCAGAAGTAAGGCCACGTGGTATCGAAATAAACTCTACTGTATGTACATGTAATGCTCCAGGTGTGACCAGGATGTGACACTGCTATGCTGCATCGTCACACTAGCCGACGAATCTCCCGACTTGCTTGTCTCAACTGCGGGAGCTGCAGGTCTCTCGAACGGTGCTCGGGTATCACTTAAAGTCTCACGTACGTACTGATTTCGGCTTTCTGACGAGATAAAACCCCAACCACCACACACCCCAGACAGCGATTCGACCATGTCTGCCTGCCGGCGACGGACATTTTCAGCGTACGTAGCATTCCTCTCACGCGCCACATAAAGGGCGCTTCGTCCCGCAACTTTCGGTCACTGCTGCGGCTTCTGGGCAAGCCATCCGTGAGCTCAGGTCGTCTTCAAACATGCTGCTTGTGTTTTGTGTTTCTCAGAACCTCCTTATTCGCTTTTTCAAGAGCACCGAGCTTGAGCGACACAGCTCTACTGGCAGTTCACTAGCAGCTGGGGGGGTGTTATCTCTGTTGAAGGATTGTCGTCCGCCAACAAGCGACCGCGCACCTCACGAGAAAAGAAAAACGCCAGCGATCACCGCACCGCATAGACAACGAGCATTGCTGCAACTACAGTACATGTCGACGCCAAACCACAACCACGTCGGCACTACCCGTCCCTAAAAACGGAATTGCTGTTAATAGCACCTGCCTTCACGAGCCACCCTCAAGGCCGCGGTGGGAGGTATACAGAGGGAGCACCCCGCCCCTTGTCACCACTCGGTTGGGTTTAGGCCACTCTCCTCGAAAACGGAGTTCGTCAACTACTGTAAACTACGAAACCTCCTTCTTGGCGCGCGCAGCGTATAAAAAAACGATCTCCATGACCACGAGGGTGACAGAAAAAGTATTTTTTCGACACCCCATATCAACGATGGCCAGAATGGAAAACAAACCGGAGCACTGTTATTACAAGACGATTTAAGACAATACACATTGTTTTTTGTTGTTGTTATTTTTCAACTTTTTTACGATCACATGCGCGGGATTGGGGGGGGGTCTCTAGAACCAAGTGATCCAAAAATAGAAAAACAACAAGAACAAAAAAAATTGTTCTCTTCGTAAGTCGTCCTGTGATCACATACGCTCAGGATTGTTTTCCATTCTGACCACTATTGCTGTGAGGTGTCGAAAAAAGACTGTTCCGGTCGCCTCTCGATGGCCGTGCAAATAATGTTGGCGGGCCGATAAGCCCGAAAGCAAAGCGATATCATAGGGCAGCCATGAGCCATTGAAAAACGGACTCCGAAAAGTGACACCCCCCCCCATAATACCAAAACTCGGGGTACAGATTAGCGCCAATTTGTTCGGAATCAGGAACAGCCATACCACGTCGATCGCACCACATCCCGTCCGCTCTGTGAAGTTAAGCGGCGTCGGGCCAGGCTAGTACTACGGTGGGGGACCACGTGGGAAGCCCTGGTGCTGTTCCTTTTTATTTTTCCCCTTCTTTCCGTTTAATGCTTCTTGACCGCCCACCCACAGCCCCTCATACGAAAAAAACACCGCTAACGATCATTGCCGCCGTATATCCAACGATCGTTGCCGTACCTACCTGTCGACGTCAATTTATGGCGTACCAGTACGTGCTGAGTTTGTTTCTTCGGGCGTGGGCACGGGGGCGGAGGAGGGCGAAAGGTAGCAGGAGCCGGGGGGGAACCGTCTAGGGTTGAATGGATGCGCGATATGGTGTACGCGGCTTGGGGAGGTACACCAAGGCAGTGGAATTGGTGCCATTTTTGTTGCCGCGCACACAATAAACAAAAATGTGTGAAGAAAGTCGAAAGCTATGCACACGTATAACTCTAGGGGGATAAATCAAGGGCAATGAACCACGCGCCTACTGTTAAGATATTGTTTGATCGGCAAGTTTCGGACGTTTTTCTTCATTCACCACTTGCTGCGCTAGGTCTGGAGTTTGAGAGCGTCGCACATTTGTTTTTTCTGTTAGCGTGAGAGGGGGGGGGGGAGAGACGCTTCCTGCGTGGACCCTATCAACTGGGTCTTGACATGCATTTGTACGAAACATCGCTCATGCATATTACGATTGTTTTAGACATTGCGATTGAGGATTGAGGGTGCCAGCCGTTTTGCGATTGAGATCCGACTGCCGTGCTCTCAGGCCGAGCTGTTAATAGCAGCCAAAACGATGTCGAGAATTTCATTTCGAGTTCAGCGACACCGTCTGTAAATACCGGCTATCCCTTGATTGTTTCCAAACCGCCATCATCGTGAACGCCTAACACTATCTATCCAAGGCGGTTCAAAATTGTTTTGATTTATTTTCCTGTTTGCTCGTTTTTCCGTCACAGCTGAGCGGCACACGCACCCGCGAGCTTTTTTTATCGCAGACACACGGACGAGGGTGAGCTATTTACTCTATTTACTGTTGTAGGTATATATAGGGTGTTTAGTCCGTGCCACGGTACAGCAGCGAGCGGTACACAGGGGAGGGGGGGGGGGGAGAGGTCTTGTGAGCCAAAAAATAAAAGCAGGCTGAGTGAGGGGTTCCCAATAGCCCATTTGCTGTTGTCGTCTCTTTTCCCATTTCCATTACTAATAATACTGGCAGAGTTCGCCACTTGCTCGACACCATGGTTGACGCACTCTGTGTACGAGACGAAGACGATTATCCCCACACACTCATTGGTTGGTTGGATTGGGGTTAGAGTGAGCGCTGCTGGGGCAAATTGTATTGGTATAGCGCACAGCAGTGACCCTCGACCGTCCCGTCGAATAGAGCAGTATTTACGCCTCCGGTAGTATTCACGGAATGGTCGGCGGGAAGTTTCCGGGAATTTTACAATCACTACTATTAATAGAGTGAGGGGGGGGAATCGTGGTCCGCAGGTTCGGAGGAATTGAAAGAAAACGAAGGCGGCGCAGCCGCGTTTTTGGGCTGTTTTTGGGCCGTTTTGGGTCCGGGTGGTCAGGGTTAGGATGAGGGGTTGGGTTATGTTGCGGTGGGGCGGGCGGTAGGATACTGAGATGCACCGCGGCTGTCCGAACCAGCGTCGCGTGGACACATGGCCAATGGACACATATCACTGGACAATAGACATGGGGTATGACTTTGATCCTTTACTTGGGGGTGGTTTTGAACTAAAAACCAGGTAAGAAGCCCACTTGAGCAAAAGCCCAGCTTTCAGCCTGGTTCGGCGTTCCATTGGCATAATGGCGTTCCTATGAAGGGAACCCATCCTCAACTTCCATCGTTCAAGCGAGGAGCTTCGTACAGCTTGACCCCCCTTGTAACGATGGACTCTCCGCGTAGCACTGGCCACGACAGTCGCTTACGCATCACAGTAGTAACCCCTGGCAGCCAGCCCGCTGCAACAGTTACTGGGTCTACGCCCGTACCTTGATACCACCAGGAAGTGCTTCCTAGCCTACAAACATCGAACAGCCCGACCCCTGGAAGATCCTATCGGACACTCGGCTGATAGTCCTCCAGTCGGGGGAAAGTTTCCGGGAAAAAATTCAGTCGCTAAAAGTGTGAAGGGAAAATCGTGGTCCGCAGGTTCGGAATAATTTAATAAAAAACGAAACGGCACAGCCGCGTCCCTTGCCCGCTTTTGGGGCGCTTCGGGTCCGAGTTGGGGGTCAGGGTTAGGGTTAGGGTATTGGGTTGGGCCTACGCCCGTACCTTGACCCTACGAGGAAGCGCCTCCTAGCCTGCAATCGTCGAACAGCCCGACCCCTGGAAGATCTTACCGGACACTCGGTTCATAGTCATTGTCGCATAATAAGTGGAAATAAAGTACAATAGTATTAATAGTACTATCATGTCCCTTTTTTCGTGTGTTTTGCATTTTTCGTTTCTTCGCATTCTCTGGTACGCAGTACTGGTACTTCGAATATGTATTGGGGAATAGGATGGGCCTCTCCGCCCCAATGGCGGATTGGTAATAATTTTGATTTAGCAGCTCATCCGAACGAACGCGGAAACGTACGTATGAGGTGTAGGGTTATAGGACCTGTGTTTTAGGTAATCCTGAATTATACACACGTGTTGGGCAATACGTCTGCAGGATCACCACCAGCAGTACAAGTAGTACAGCAGGGTATCACGCCCGACAAGGCTTCAATGTGGAGGATGTACTGCTATCCAAACAAAGAGCCCACAATAAAGCACCACCAGATCTCCGGTGTGGGTATACTATTAATAGTTCACGCAAAAAGTAACGACAAAGCTGCTGAATGAACACCCCTCCCTGTGTTTGTACGAACAACGCACCTGTGAATATCACTCAAACGAAAAACAAATCTACAAAATACCACCCGTTCTTTTCGTCGGGGGAAAAACAAAAAACGCAGAAAACAAAACGTGTGCGTTTAAAAAAACACGTGTGCGTTTTCGTACACTCGCACCCGTGGCTCGGCCGTGTAGACGCGGAGGGTCGGGCACATCACAACACGAAAACCCCAAATCAAGTCAATGCTCGTTCTTTCGCCGTGTAAAGACACAAAAAATAATCGTGTGGGTTTTAGTATACTGCCGTAGGAAAACATATATAGAAAAAAAAAAACATCGCGGCCATGGCGGGAACAGAAAAGCCCTGTTATTCTGCCTGCACTTAATCGAGCTCTCCTACCAGCTTACCCTAAACGAAAGAGCGATGATTTGCCGCTCTGGTAGGTCAATTATTGCAAATAATTTTTGATAAGCATCACCACATCTTCACACAACAGCCAGGCCCTAAGCAAAACCCATTAAATAGTCGGTCGAATTCCCAGCTATAATATACAGTACCAGGTATACCTTGTACGGTACAACTGTTAGTAGTACAGTAGCAGCAGTACTACATCAGTACTGTTGTATAAATACAGAAATGCTGACTTGACCCAGGCTGAATTTCTTATTTGGGCAAAAGGGAGCGTTTAATACTATAGCAAGAAGATGACTTATTCGCTCTACGTACGTACAGTAATAACCCTAACCACTTGGACGGTCCCATGGATGGTTCGATAGGGTGGACAAACACACTCGTACAGTAGGTGGTGTGTGTCCATGGTTGGTTGGTTGTCCCGTGGCACAACGATTCATGGACCATTGGTAGGATATCCAAACGGAGAGCCCATCATGGAACACCCCATGTAACGCACACGTACGCATGGAAAACCCCATACATACATGCATACCATGGAAAACCCCATACATACATATACCATGGTGCACCCCATGGTGTGTATGGTGTATACCATGGAGTAACCCACGGGTAGTTATATATGGTGCGTCCCTTAGGGTGTTCCATGGAGAAAGCTATGGCCTATTTTACCGAACCCTAACCCTATCCCCAACCATGGGGCATGCCGTGGTGTATTCCACATGACGAAACCATCATGACATCGACCATGGGTCAATCCTTGGGGTGAACCATGACACCGTGGGTAACCGTGGCGAAAATGACATGTGTTCGCCCGTGGACTATCCATGTTCTATACCATGAGGCGTTCCATGACGGGGATGCCCGCGAGTTGTCCCATGGTTGACCATCAAGGTATAAATATATACAAGCGCAAAAATCGTCGTGCTTCGCGCGCCTTTTTTTCTATCATCAGGCTGCGCCAAGCGAAGGCTGTGTATGGTACTCCATGTGGAATGATAACCACTCCTAAACCAAATAGGTTTATTACATCGGGTATAACGAACTTGCTGAATCTCCTTGCTCCCATTGGTGAGGAACGCTGGCTTCACGAACTTCATCCCACAAAGCCAATCAGCTATGACCCAGTGGTGTTTGAATTTCCACACCGCGAAAGGTGGTATCGACTTTGGGGATCAGCGTTATAATCCCCGTGTTGTCGGAGTTTTAGATCTACGAACATATTCATGGTCCGGGGATGATACTTTATCCTCCCCGGGTGGAGCTGGCTCCACGAACCTCAGCCATCCAGTGATGGAGCCAGTGGGGTTGTGGTTTCAAAACCGTGCGGGGCGGTATCGACCCTAGGAATCACATATTTCATACCCGATTTGTCCGAGTGGTAATGTATGGAAGGATTAGTTATCTGGCGATAGGATCTTATCCTCGCCGCGTGCGGCATACCCTCAAAGATGCCCCAGCCAGTCAGTAATGGAGCCAGTGGGGTTGGAGTTTCCACACCGTGCGCGACCGTGTCGACCCGGGGCACCTCGGTTTTCCTCCCCGTGTTTTTGGAGTTGTAGAAGAATGAAGGGATTTCCGAACAGGGTATGGGGCGGTTTCGTCCCCGGGTGGCGCTGGCTCTATTTCCGAGCCCCAGCCAATCAGCGATCGACCGGTCGGGCTGGGGTTTCCGAAACCTTGCGGGGCGGTTTTGACCCGAGCGGCCGTGTTTTTGTCCCCGCGTGGTCGGAGTTGTAGGTATACGTAGGCATTTCCGAACCGGGGATGGGGACCTATCGTCCCCGGGTGAGGAGTTGTGAATGCATGGTGGGATTTCCGATCCGGGGATGAAAATCTGTCGTCCTCGGGTGGCTCTGGCTTTGTATACGAGCCCCGGCCAATCAGTGATCGGCCGGTGTGGCTGGGGTTTTCACACCGTGGCCGGCAGTGTCGACCCGGGAGATATCGGTTTTCGTCCCCGGGCTGTTGGAGTTGTATATGTATGGAGGGATTTCCGAACCGATGATAGGGCGGTTTCGTCCCCGGGTGGAGCTAGCTCTATTTCCGAGCCCCAGCCAATCAGTGATCGGCCGGTCGGGCTGGGGTTTCCACACCTTGCGGGGCGGTATCGACCCAGGGGATCGTTTTTTCGTCCCCGGGTGGTCGGAGGTGTAGATATACGTAGGAATTTCCGAACCGGGGATGGAGACCAATCGTCCCCGGGTGAGGAGTTGTGGATGCATGGCGGGATTTCCGATCCAGAGATGATACTCTGTGGTCCCCGGGTGGCTCTGGCTTTGTATACGAGCCCCAGTCAATCAGCGATCGGCCGGTGTGGCTGGGGTTTCCACACCGTGGCCAGCGGTGTCGCGGGAAATCTCGGTTTTCGTCCCCGGACTGTTGGAGTTGTAGATGTATGGAGGTATTTCCGATCCGGGGATGGGGCCGTATCGTCCCCGGGTGGCGCTGGCTTTATTTTTGAGCCCCAGCTAATCAGCTATCACCCGATCGGGCTGAGGTTTCCACACCGTGCGGGGCGGTTTCGATCCGCGGGGTCGTTATTTTCGTCCCCGGGTGGTCGGAGTTGTGGATATACGGAGGCATTTCCAAACCGGGGATGGAGACCAATCGTCCCCGGGTGAGGAGTTGTGAATTTATGGCGGGGTTTCCGATCCGGGGATGATATTCTGTCGTCCCCGGGTGGCTCTGGCTTTGTATACGAGCCCCAGCCAATCAGCGATCGGCCGGTGTGGCTGGGGTTCCCACACCGTGGCCGGCGGTGTCGACCCGGGAGATCGTTTTTTTCGTCCCCGGCTGGTCAGATTTGTAGAGTTACGGAGGCATTTCCGAACCGGGGATGGGGCCCAATCGTCCCCGGGTGAGGAGTTGTGGATTTATGGTGGGATTTCCGATCCGGGGATGATAATCTGTCGTCCCCGGGTGGCTCTGGCTTTGCATACGAGCCCCGGCCAATCAGCGATCGGCCGGTGTGGTTGGGGTTTCCACACCATGGGAGGTGGTGTCGACCCGGGGGACCTCGGTTTTCGTCCCCGGGCTGTTGGAGTTGTAGATGTATGGAGGTATTTCCGATCCGAGGATGGGTCTCTATCGTCCCCGGATGGCGCTGGCTTTATTTCGAGTCCCAGCCAATTAGCGACCAGCCGGTCGGGCTGGGGTTTCCACACCGTGCGGGGCGGTTTCGAGCCGGGGGATCGTTTTTTTCGTCCCTGGGGGGTCGGAGTTGTAGAGATACGGAGGCATTTCCAAACCGGGGATGGATACCAATCGTCCCCGGGTGAGGGGTTTTGGATTTATGGTGGGATTTCCGATCCAGGGATGATACTCTGTCGTCCCCGGGTGGCTCTGGCTTTGTATACGAGCCCCGGCCAATCAGTCAATCAGCCATCGGCCGGTGTGACTGGGGTTTCCACACCATGCCAGGCGGTGTCGACCCGGGGGACCTCGGTTTTCGTCCCCGGGCTGTTGGAGTTGTTGATGTATGGAGGGATTTCCGAACCGGGGATGGGGCCGTATCGTCCCCGGGTGGCGCTGGCATTATTTTCGAGCCCCAGCCAATCAGCGATCGGACGGCGGGGCTGGGGTTTCCACACCCTGCGAGGAGGTTTCGAACCGGGGGATCGTTTTTTTAGTCCCCGGGGGGTTGGAGTTGTAGAGATACGGAGGCATTCCCAAACCGGGGATGGGGCCCTATCGTCCCCGGGTGCAGCGGGACTGGGGGGTTCCCCCGAGGGGCAACTGCCACCGCGCGTGCCGCGGCCCTTGATTGGCCGAGGGCGGGCTGAGGGCTCCCCTTGACCAATGGGCGCCGGGCTCAGAAAACGCAGGGATGAAATGTAATCCTTATTGTACTATTATATATACCATGAGGAGCCCATGGGTTGGACCATGCATAGACTGGTCCGTGAGCTGTCCCAGTAAAGTACTTATTATGATTATTGAAAACCGGCGGACGAATTGATCCCGCGTCAAGAATTGAGCAAAGTAACAGAAATAATCTTGCGAGTACGTAATGTTAATCTTTGCACGGTTGGCCAACAAAAACTTGCCCCGTCGTCGTAAAAACTTTGAAGTCGGCAGGCCGTTATTTATTATTGTGCATATATATACCAGTACGTACATCCGAACTGCAGTATACCAACAACTGCTGTTAAATGGAGAGTACCAAAGGTATACAGCAGTACCCGTTCGTGTATTATTATGCCAGGTATATACGTCTCATCAGGACAACGAACATACTGCAAAATATAATACTGCTATTTTAATAAAATCGTCTGATTGACCACTATTTACTTGTTACAAACATTTCACCCCAAAAGCCCCTGAAAATTCATACTAGATTTTAACATACCTCCTGTCAACATGGTTGGTTGGTTTATACCCCTGTCTCTGTGTCCCCCCCCCCCCCTTAACAGGTATAAAGGATAAAACGGGGTTGAGGAAAAACCCTACCTACAAATTGCCACTAAAGATACCTTATAGGTACAAATAAATAATGCACACTATAAATTAAAAACCCAAATCACTACCAGGTAATAATTAATTTAATTCATCCAGGTGCTTTTAAGTTTTACTCCATAACCTGTCCTCGTACACCTCTTCTTATATTATACCATACATAGCTACAAATAGTAGACCCACTCTATCACGTCAACTCGTCGGAACACTATATATAGTATACCTGGTACGTTTATTTTAGACTGTTTAATTTTAATTTTAATTTAATTTTAATTATCTATCTATTATATATAGTTCGTCTGATGCCCAGAAAACAATACTTTAATCAAGTGATCTTTGATGCCCACTTTATCATAGCAACTTAGAGTAGAGCAAATGCAAACAAACAAAAAAACATTTTTTTTTGTCCCACACACTTGCCACACACGTTCAAAACGCACGCTTCTCCCTACCCCGGCATGCCCGGCACCGTCTTCTTACGTCGTAGGCTGGGATACTGTAGTACAACTCGTACGTGCGCCGTGCCTGTCGTCGTGGCCACAGCGATTCGCGGCTGCTCTGCGTACGGGTATTGCAGCAGTGCGGTTGCTACTTTTAACCTTTGCTGAGATTGTATCGTCCATCCTCGTTCTGGTCGTACTCGTATCGTATGATACGTACGTGGCCTTCTGTCACCGTACGCGACGAAAGCACCACTGCTTTAGAAA
>MEHQ01004211.1:12998-23295 GCA_008828725.1 Saccharina japonica
AAAAAAAAAAAAAAAAAAAAAACAGTCTGTAAACACAGAATGAGTATCTCTCTATTAATAGGATAAGGAATCAGGACAGACATGTGGGATTTACTCGTATCAAAGTCTGATGTGATATCCCTGAAATGTATGATACGTGACATTGCCGTATTAGTACAGTATCTGGGTTGTGCTTCTGCAATTCATCTACGTAGATTGCGGCGGGATTTGTGTCCCCGAGGGGTTGGGCAAATTATATTTGGATTCCTTGTTTCGGGGTCCCGGAGAAGAGTGGGCATGCGACCCACTCCTCCATAACAACAGTTAGATAAAGATAACAACAATAATATATATTTTCTCCTTCTTCTTCTACCAGCCTCATGGCTTCCCGACTCTCGACCCACCGCTCTTCGTGAGCGAGGCTGTGCCAAGCACCCGGTGCACGAGTTGTCCCCTTAAGACACTGGGTGTAATACTTCTGATGTGGTTGAGTACGCAGTACGTAGAAAGAACGGGTTTAATGTGAAAACAACACGCGTTTTCGTATATATAGTACTAGGGAATAAGAGGCCCTCCCGCCCCCACGGCGGTAGGGCCATTAAAGCAAAAGTATAGTAATGGAGATGATAGAGGCTCAAATTGAAAATAATATGTAGGAATAAATAGGAAACAAATTGACTACGTACGAATATTCTTAATAGGAATACAAATATATGGTGAAGGAAATAGAAACGATGGGGATTGACTCCGAATCAGTGCGGGTTGTTTGATGGGAAATATATTTATAATAGATGTGGTCAGGGGGGGCTGGCTGCTTCCTGAGAGCACGTTGTTTGTTGCTGTTGGCTGTCTCGCGGTCATCGCGAAAGGGGTTTGCCAAATCGCTCGCGAGACTGGCTGTGCTGACGATCGAGATCATTTGACTCGTGCATGCATGCATACCGATTTTTTCGTGAAAAATATTATAGGGCGCAAATACTACTCTGCAGCATTGATTGCTGGCTGTGTGTGAGGTGCGTACGTCGTACATTTTTTTTTGTTTTGTCCATCTCATGTATTATCTTCGCCCTTATTTTCTCTCTCCTTCCTATTAATAGTCGTAACTCAGATCCGGGGTCACAAAGTAGGCCCTTCTCCCTCCTCCCTTATTAATACTACGGTTCTTGCCTTGCATTTTAGCGCGAGAAGATTTCAGCACTTTCTTCCCTCGTCAACTTTCGTCGAATTGTGCTCCTCCCAAGCTCACCCACGCAATAATATGCGCTCTCGACAGTTGGTGTCATTTTGAGAATAAAAATCTCCATACGAGGAGAATCGAACCTCGACCTCCAACGCTAGCAGGCTTCGTGGCTACCTGTTAGACCACCTGGGCGACCGGCAGTAGGCACATTGAACGCACGCACCATACGTACCATCTGACCCGTACGACACTGTACTCTGTACCATGGTGTTATAGCAGCGCGCGTGAATCCGCACTAAAAACAGTATAAAAAAAGCGAGGCAGATCTCATCAATCCGCCCTTACGAGCACTGCCGTCATGGTAGTAGATAAAACAGATGATATATACGTAGGGGATGACATATTATCCCTCCCCCCCCTGGGAGGGGTTCATTGTGTCCCCGGGAATACGGGAATGCGCTGATCGTGTCCCCGGGTATACGTACGGCAGCAGCCTACGTAGTTTACACATTTTTCGTGCTTACGTGTATACAACAGGCACATTTTATGTACGTACGTACATACGTACGTGCACAGACAGCACGATGACATCATGATGCAGGCTCAGGAGAATGTCACTTGAGCATGTCACCTGAGCATCGCTCTGAACGTGATGTATCGTCAAAGAGGTATGATGGTGTCTTGGAGCACGGTCTAACCTGGTCGTATGATACCGGTATCACATTACGAGTACGTACTCGTATTGCGCCGCATTCGACAAAATGGTCTATTTCTTGCCATCCCTTGGAGAGCGATCGAGATTTGTTGCGCAACTAAAACCAGCAAGCACAAACACCACCACCACCACCAGCGACATGTTTCTGCTGCTGCTGCTGCTCAGCTGGTGGTGGTGGTGGTGGTGGTGGTGGTGGTGGTGGCGGTGCTTGTCTTGAGGTGCTCTCTGGTATCTGCTACCTGGTACCTGGTATGGGATGGAATACGTACGAGTATCCTTGTTTACCTCAGAGCCACCCCTGGTACCTGGGAAGTAGGTCATGCAACATGACTAAGCTTCGCGAACTCGGGGCGGCTTTGAACACGAACAGAGGCAGGAGGAGGGGATGTTAGTTAGGGGCCTTCAGAGACCCCGTCCGTTTCTAAAGCAGTGGTGCTTTCGTTGCGCACGGCGACAGAAGGCGACGTACGTATCATACGATACGAGTAGGCGACCAGAGCGAGCATGGACGATACAATCTCAGCAAAACAACCGCACTGCTGCTATACTCGTACGTAGCGCAGCCGCCAATCGCTGTGGCCACGACGACAAGCACAGCGCACATACGAGTTGTACTACAGTATGCCAGCCTGCGACGTAAGAAGACGGTGCCGGGCATGCCGGCGTAGGGAGAAGCGTGCTTTGAATGTGTGAGAGGGAAAAAAAAAAATGTTTGCTTTTGCTCCACTCTAAGTTGCTATGATAAAGTGGGCATCAAAGATCACTTGATTAAAGAATTGTTTTTTGGGCATCAGACGAACTATATATAATAGATAGATATAGGAAAGAGAGAGGAGTGAAGGGCGAAACATATATTTAACCGTGGAGAAGAAGAAAATAGAAAACACGCGGAAGTACGTCGTACGTATATATACACTTGGAAGTTTATCGTAGGCCCGCCAACAAGAATCGCCTAATTTGGGCAACCCTGAGAAGTTTTTATCTTTTTATTGTGACACCACTCTTGAACAACCTTGAGCATCGGTTATGTTCTACGTACCAGGTATGGGGTTTAAACGTTCAGAACTGAACAACGTATCCAACACTAATTCCAAGTAGTTTGCCCCCAAATACGCGGGAGGGACCAGTTATTGAGGGGTTAAAAACTGGTCCCACGAATTTGGGTACAAACTACTTGGAATTAGTGTTGGATAATGTTTTCAGTTAGCGCTCGTCGCTGAGCACGATTTGTTAATACGAAAACATCTATTAATATATACTATTAATTGTAATCGTAGCGTCTCCGAAAAACTGAGCCTTTTATTTTCTTAATGTTGATATAAAAACAAAAAACTAGGTCCCATACCTAGGAATTTTCAGCCATTTATAGGTACACTAAATATTGCACTCGAGAAAGACACATGGTATACCTTGGGTATACCGTATACGAAGTCAATATAAATATGTGAGTGACTGGGTAAGACACAGAATATCCCCTCTTGCAGTTGTTGCCCATTGTCTATCAAGCATACTCTTCTTGTGGTGATACACAAACAAGCAGTGTTACCCGCTTTCTAGCTTTGTTTTTCCCAGAGCCGTGATGACATCTACAGTTCCTGGTCCTCCCTCTCTGGTTGGCCAGCGCCCGATCGTACCTATTATTGTCGGTTGAAAAGTGTAAGGTACACCTCTCTCTTTGCTGCGTACTCAAGTTGGGCTTCACCTAAAGTTTTGGCTTCGATTGTACCCATAAATGACGCATTTTAACCCCCTTTTTTAATTGAAATATGGTCATAGGGCCGTCCGAACCAGGCGCCCCGAGCTGTCAACAAAAACACGAACATGTTGCGAAATCGCCTTTAATAAGAGGGAACAAATATTGCAACACAGAATACCGTACACTGTACGCTCGATGAGAACCCAAACCTGTGCTGTTACCTCGGAAAAAAACTATTTTAGGCAAGAGGCCCTTTGTAGGTACAAGGTGAGAGCCATTTATAGCTACAATTGAAGCCACAAATAGGTGAAACCCCACTTTGAGTACCAAGTACGCTACTCTGCTGTACCTGGTAGGCATTGAGAGGTGTATCTGGAACTTTTCAGCCAACCGTAGGTACGATCGGGCGCTGGCCAGTCAGAGGGAGGACCAGGAAGTATTTTCCCGAGTGCAATATTTAGTGTACCTATAAATGGCTTAAAAGGCCTAGGTATACCTATTTTAGAGTTTGCCCTGGTAGTATCACACATAAGAACCAGGTACATCGTATCATACTCGTATATTGTTGTAGGTTATTTCTGAGTCGTGGCAGTCGTAGGGCTATATTATACATCACATACCAGGTACAGCAGTAGGATGTACCAGTGATCTTCTACTACTACTTTTGCCTTCATGTTCTGCGGAAACATTGGAATAAGAGGCTTATGCCGGGCGAGAGATCAATTGCCAACGAGCTCCCTTGCGGCATTCATTGTTGTGGGGAACATCCGCTCCATGCAGGTTTATTATCATCAGAGTGTACAACAAACAGCAAAAGCCGTGTCGTCCGACAATTAATACCATACCAGGTAGACTACGTACTGAAGTTCACTACGACGTTACAGAGAATGACACGAGGAATGTACAACATCTAACCCGCCGTGAAAAATCGACTCAAAACCACTCACATTCTGCGACTTTGCGAGCCACGCGCTCAGTTTAGGTGTGCAGCGGTGGTAGTAGCGGGGACGGTGACCTGCTGCTGGTGCTGAAATAACGCACGGCAATACCCGACAGCAGCAGTTTCCTATCATATGTCGGCTACGTATATACGACGTATGGCCCGCGGCATATTGTGGCGTCCACTTTGAGCACGAGATAGCTGCTATTTAGCTATTTAGGAATGAGTCGTACGTAGTCTGTGGCTTTCCTCGCTGAGCACAAACGCTTCTTGAGGCGTATCGTATACATATCATCATATCATCATATCATACGTATCTAATCTATAAAGATAAATCCATAAATTGTAGAATGCTGGATGATATAAAAAAAAAGCCAGCGTGAAATTATGAAATTTCAATTTATGTTGTCGCCCAATGATCTACCTGGGGAGCGACTTTTTTAACTATCTTTGCGAGACCATTGTTTTATTGTTTTATTGTAGAATGCTGGATGATATAAAAAAAAAAGGCAGCGTTGTTGTTGTTGTTGTTGTTGTTGTCTTCACATTAAACCCGTTCTTTCTACTCAACCACATCAGGTCAGTACACCCAGTGCCTTGTCCTGATTCCCAATCCTAGAGAGATACAAATTCTGTGGTCACAGACTGCTGTGAAACAGAGAAAAAGCAAAACAAAATAAAACGCAAATTAATGGGTAAAGCAAGTGAGATGCGTANCGAAATACTCCGAGTACGAGCAGTATCCCGGAGTATCGAACCCCGAAATACTCCTAGTACACGAAGTACCTGAAGTATGTTTTCTCCAATACTCCTTACTTTACTTCAAGGTACTCGGAGCATCTGTGGAATCTTCGTCGTCAATTTGTTTCCAATTGTTTTCCAATTTTTTTTTTTTTAGCCTCTATCATCTCCTTTACTAATTGCTTCAATGGCCCTACCGCCGTGGGGGCGGGAGGGCCTCTTATTCCCTAGTTATTATTATGCTTGCCATCCGACAAATAATGTGTAGTGTTGTTCCAAAAAAGACTCAGGGAACAGAAAGTGAAGAACTCTCCAGATCAAAAGCGTGGCAGTATCATGCGACAAATCAAAACCGACAAGATTTTAATTATTTCTCCCCCCACAAATAGACACACACTTCCTGAATTCTACAGCCTCAGATTGTGTCCCCCTCATACGGGAGATGTGTACATCCTACATGAGGACATATAAAATCCGTAAGTACGCGCGATCGAAGTATTACACTCAGCTAGCAAAGATGAGCTTCGACGAAATCCTCGAGCTCACAGCTGTTGTTTTTTTTATTTTTTATAATATACGTACACAGCTGCCAGATGTTGTTGTTCCTCTCAATAAGGAGTCGGTACAGGCATTTACAAGGAAAGGGGGACTGCATCACGTATTGTCTGGTATAAGTGTGTCAAGTATTTAGGGATGATTGAAAATTATATTGTGTGAATATTGAAATAATGGCTGCACATTGTTAGATGGCAGAATGAATAATACTAAAAGAACGTGTACGCGTATGCAGGTATTCTTCATGGGGTCATATAAAACCCGTGCGAAGCTAGCTACGTACGCGCGATCTAAGTATCGTGTACTACTGCTGTACGCCGTATCATAGCGTACGCATCTTGCAAGGACGAGTTTCGACGAAATTCTCATTGTCCTCGATCTCACACAGCTGAGTTTGAAAAAAAAAGAAAAAAAAAGAAACCGTTGATATTATTGTGAAAAAAAGATATCCGACAAAGCGATGTGTCAATGATTGCCTAGAACCACTTTGAACCAAAATATAATAACCAGTTTAATATTAACATAATATATTAATGTTCCTTATATTTCGGGACATAGTAGAATAGGTCAGGGGATTTTTTTCTTGAAAAAATACCTGCTTGCCGTTGTGCGGTGACTTTGCATTTCTCACCACAGAGTTGTCTACCAGGGTTCGTCCTACAGCCAGTGCGTACGGCAGAACAGCAGGGAGCAACACACCACAGTACAGCAAGGAGCTGGGTACGAGGCAACCAGTGTGAGGTATGTGCTGTATACGTGCGTTGTATACACGGTGAAAACATGAGACCATGATACGAGGCAAGTTTCTTACGTACGTATCACTTGGTACCTGGTATCAAACACCAATCAATAGAAATTGCTTTTTACCGTGCGAGTACGTATAGCACGCAAGATATCACACCCCCTGGGGGACGACTTCCAGAGGCGATTTAATCCAAAACATGGCGGGCACACACACCGAAGGTTGGCTTTGGCAAGATCTGGTCGAGATGGTTCCGTAGACACGCAGACGCGTCTGTCTCTCGGCGTTTACTCTCTCTCCGCTGTCGAGAAAAACAGTTTTTTTTCTTTGAAAATATCGTTCGTCTGAGGGGGTGTGCTATGTGTGATACGGTGCACGACGCATTGCACCTGGTATCGTACGTATACGCGTACCTAATACCGGTACACGGTGGTGCCAGGTGTACGCCACTACTGTACGAGGTGCCAGCTATACTCGTAGCCGGTATCAGACAGGGTAGGTATCGTTACAGTGTCGTTGGAGTCAGTGTTTGCCCCCCTTGTGCAGGCTACGATTGATTGTACCTACGTACTGTACAGCAGATTATCTCATCATGTCCACGGGAGGGCAGAGGAGGCCGAAATCATCTGCGAGTATATCTATCTGGAGAAAGCACGCCTCTGACAAAAGGTATCATCGTCCTGTTGACCCCTGGCAGCATCCAGGGGACTCGCCGCGCTGTATCCTTCGCGAGGAATGTACAGCATGCTGCAGTAGGAAACGCACGACCGATCCATGCATCCATCACGCACAACTTGCAAAGTTGGGTATCGGTGTAAAATCGGTAGTGAAAATGTTGCTCTGGCGCGCAAATTTTGTCAGCGTTGTGCGCACAGCGCACCACCCGCCGGAGGCTACGTGTTGCTGCTTTCCACCCTGGGGGCTACGATATGCGGCTTGCCGCAGATACCTACAATACAATACATGCCACCCTTTCTTTGGCGCTCCGCCCAAAACAAATCCGGGAATTGCGTCCGTTCCGCCGCCGATGCAGGCGGAAGTATCTTTGGGGTATTTTTCGCCGCCAGCGATGTTTTGTGCAAGGCACCGATTAAATAAAATTATTATAAATACGTCAGCTGTGAGTTCAACCGATTGAATAGTAGATACTCAACTTTGCGAGCTGCGTAGAATTTTTCTTCTATGTGTTATTTGTGGTATTGGTGTAGGCTTCGTGATGTACTAGGAAACTAGTAGTTACTATTCGATTTTAGATTGCGATGTGATGCTGCTCGACACGTTATTTCGTGCCAAACTATCACTCCGTGGCAACAAATAACCTGCTTTGTTTTGAGGATTTCAGGTCAAACGTTCACCGTCTCGCTCTCTCCCTGAGAACAAAACAGGCTTCGATAAGCTCACATCGTTGTTACATGTATATATCATACATACATAGGTCTACGGCCCGGCCGCCTAAGTATAACAACCCCGGTATCATATCGACCGATCGCGAGAACTCACGGCTTACGTGTACCTATGTATACCTGGTGCTGGTACTTCGTACTATGTAATAATACACCAAATACAGCAGTATGTCAGGAAACGGCAATTTGCAATTTAGGCCTGTGACGGACGGACCTGTAGATCTAAACATACTAGTTTTACGTAGTGCATGAGTCTCTAGACGCCCGAAACCTGCCGCAGTATGTATCCTGAACATTTTGTTCTGTGGACATACGTACACACATATCATATCATACGTAAATACGAGTACATTATTCCTTCGTGTACGTGTTGTATAATCACCTTGTAGACCATTCCACGACGTCACTATCTGACGGGTTCAACTCGACCGCGCGCATCGTTGTGCCCTCCGCGCTCCCAGCGCGATGGCTCGCACTCGTGCACAGGTACGAAAGATGACAGAAGCCGAGAAGGCCGAGCTGTTGGACGACACGCTTGTTGGCTTGGGGGGCACGGAAGACCCGGGAAAACTTCTGGCGCGTTCGCTCGGGCTCGCTGCGGCGGCCGGCAACGTTGAAAGGGTGGTGCAACTGCTGGCGGCTGGCGCGTCAGCGAACACCACATGTACGGACGG
The DNA here is from genome assembly GCA_008828725.1 of Saccharina japonica. NCBI lineage: Eukaryota > Phaeophyceae > Laminariales > Laminariaceae > Saccharina > Saccharina japonica. The sequence continues at coordinate 21,624 of MEHQ01004211.1, forward strand.
GGACTACGTTCTCCACAAGATTGCTGCCACGGGGGACCAGGCAGCCGTCGAGGCCCTTCTGGACAGCGGCGCAGATGTGAACGCGTTGGATCGGGTCGGCCGCACGGCCCTCCACGAAGCAGTCGCATGCGACAGCCCCGAAACGGACGCTCACGGAGGATTCGTCGGGGTCATCAACGCCCTCCTCCAGCACGGCGCAAGCGTTGCCAATGTCAGCAACGCCGGGTTTACCGCCCTGCACGCCGCAGCCATGGGCGGCAAGCTCGATGCGATCAGCGTGCTCGTGGAAGCCGGGGCGGGCGTGGATCAACAGGGGCCCATGGGGGAGACGCCTCTGCACCTCGCTGCGCAGAGAAACCATGCCGAGTGCGTGAGGTCCCTGTGTGAGCTCAACGCTGACAGGAACTCGATAAACATCCTGGGCAACACGCCGCTCAAGTATGCGGCCTTGCAAAGGAGTTTCGACGCGATGCAAGCGCTCCTGGAGACGGGCGACGTGGATATCGACTACCGCCTACTTGACAGCACGGAAACGGCGCTGGACGTGGCCGTCCGCTTGGGGGACGTGGACGGTGCGAGGTTGTTGCTCTGGCACGGAGCGGACTTCACCACCCGCGACTCATACGGCTACACGCCCCTACACAAGGCCGCACTCCGCAACACGCCTGGCATGGTTGACCTGCTTATCAGGGCGGGAGCCAACGTGCGTGCGCAAGACCACAGGGATCAGAAGACGCCCCTGCATATGGCAGCAGAGGTCCAGGCGGTCAGCGCCGCGCGTTCCCTACTACTCCGCGGCGCTGACGTCAACAAGCGCGACGTGTTGGGGATGTCGCCGCTCCACCGAGCAGCCTTCGTTTCCGAGAATGACCAGGCCGCCGAGATGATCAAGCTGTTGCTGGAGTGGGACGCGGACGAGAAGGCCGTCGACCGCCGCGGCCACACTCCGGCGCAGGTGGTACCCGCGGTCAACAACCCGACCGTGATCGGTCTGCTGGCCAGGATCCACGGCAACAGGGCGTGGCGACGCCGGCGCTTGCTGATGATGTGCCGCTCTCGCCTCCGAAAGGAGCCCCAAGACCTTCCGGAACAAGACGCATCGCCTCGTCCGACGAAGTCTTCGCGGGTCGAGGGTGGGGCTTTGGGGGGGGGGGATGCAGCCGGTAACAACGTTGGCCCAGGAATCGCTGCTGGGGAATCCGCGGAGCATGCGAGTGTGAGCGACGTGGTGACGGAAGTGGTGGGGATGGGGGAACTCGGCGTGTTCAAGAGCGTACTGCAGTTCTTATAAGGCAGGTGAGAAAAAAAGAAGAAAACAAAAATCGCCCCTCCCTCTGGCATGATATTATGATGAGTAGGACTGCACATACACTGATGGTCGGAGTGTGAAGGAAGGTGGTGTAATATCATATTTTTCCGGCACAGGGTTTAGTTATTAAACGCTACGAGCTGCTTGTGGTTTGTGTTTGTTTTTTAATCGTTGCAGACGCCTGTACCTAGGACTAAGATTAAGAGCTCCGCACAGGTCGCGAGGCGCCTTCATCTCGTGTTAAAAAAGCAGCAGGAACATTGAAATTTGGTTCTTTTTTTCGGTATGGAGGGGGAGGAAGGTGCCCCCTTATTACGGTATGGAGGGGGGGGAAGGTATCCCCATTTATCGGTATGGGGGGGG
>MEHQ01004211.1:24407-47186 GCA_008828725.1 Saccharina japonica
GGGGGGGGGGGGGGGGGGGTGGTCTAGACACGGGACCTCTGGCACAGCTGCGCAAACGTCTGAACGGCCTGTTTATCGCCGTTTAACATCCCTAATAGTGTGTTGCTCGAAGTACGTCAGCGTCGTTTTGAGACGCCTGGCATTTCAACAAAACAACAGCAAATCTCAAAATAGCACTCCGTCCGCTTTCTCCTTCCATGATTTCCTACCACGCCCCGCGACACGGAAAAGGGTCCCGCTTGAAAGCGCAGCAGAAACGACAGCGGAGCAAACTTCGCGCCCAACATATGATATACACCATGAGAACGAACATGTCGTATTGAGTGGCCGTTCCTCCTCGGAACTTACCAACGCTGCCTTCCGTGCTCTGTTTCCTGTGTCTCAGGCACTACAGTACGTACGACTTCTGTTCCACCCCGCATCCAACTAGACCGGACGCGGGATGGACAACAGGACGTGTTTCGCCGTCGCAGCGTGGGTCTGAAGATGCGGCGCTGGATGGATGGGTGCAGGTTTAACCGCGTGTTTTGCCCCGTGTTGAGGACCTCGCAGAGCGGAGGGGGCGTATTAGAATAGAAGCCCGCCGACGATATGGCGTGTAGGGCGTTTGTTTTCCCTGTGTTGACAACCTCGTAGGGGGGGGGGAGAAGTTTGAGATGCATACATACATTTTGTTATATGTATCGCGTATATTTCCCGTAATTGGAACCTCGAAGGGTGGGGGGGGGCGGTATTTGATGCGCACAGACGCTTTTTTCACAATTGCCGAGTTTTGTGCTCCGTGCTGAGAACCTTTGATCGGGAGTGGGCGAGGTAACCTGAAGCCCACAACCAGTTTTGGCATTGAAAGCGTTTTTTCCGCGCGTTAGGAGCTTTGAACAGGACGGGGGATATTTCTAGCGCACAGCCAGCTTTGGCAGTAAAAATCGTTTTTTCCCCAGGCTAGGAACCTTGGAACGGGGGAGTTATTTGAAGCGCGCAGAAATTTCTGACAGTTAACGTGTTTTATCACCCGTGTTGAGAACCTCGGAGGGGGCGGGGAGGGGGTGTTTGAGGGTGCTGGTTGATAATAATCCGTGATGCGCCGTAAGGCCTGTCAGCGCGTCGGAGTCAAAGCAACAGAGGCGCACAAATAACTTGGACATGGCGCACTGTAGACGGCGAGTGGAGACTGGTGTGGCGATAGCGTCGTACGGCGCGGCGGTAGAGTGGCGTCTGGGGGGGGAGGGTGGCGTGGCAGCATAGACAGCCAGTGGTGGCGGGCATAGTGACGTTTGCGGTGGTACTGCTCCTAGGTTAACGCCGGCGCATCGGAAACCTCGCACGACTGGCGCTAGTGTAGTTACACTCGTACGCGTGTTTCTTCGCGGCACAACCCGCTTGCACCCCCCCCCCCTTCCGAACGGTAGAGCACATGCAGCCCGCTTCCTTCTTTCCCTCCCCCAGACGGCAGGGAATTTGCAGCCAGTGTCATGCGGTACACGGCGACCGGGCGGAACTCGTTCATGATTTTGATAGAGCGACCCAACCCATCAATCGTTGACTGCAGAGTTCACCGTCGCCATGCGTATATGTGAACCGTATGTGTAACCGCCTTGCGTGGCGACGGTTTTCCACTACGTTGAGTGGCAGCAGTATCAGCTGCAAGCAGTGGAAACAGCCCGAAGATAGATTATGTCGGTAAGGGTACCGTGTCTGAAATAAAGCGCCAGCACTATTACTCGTATCGGGGTCCTGCGACTCGGTGGTTGCTCAAGACAGGCCGCGGTGCACTACAGCAGTAGAGTGTACTACAGTAGTAGTAGGGTAAGCCACCGTCGATGGTCGGAGAGTGGGATTGATGGGAGCACGCTGGACGGGGGGGCATGGCATGGCAGTATTTATAGACCGGCCATGCTCTTGTGTCCACCATTTTGCTTTCAGGAGCCTTGAGGCGAGGTTCTGTCGAGGCCTCCTTTTGTGCTCGTTGCTAAGCGACAAGTGAATAGCAGCGTGTATCGGGTACTGTTACGTACTACCAGGTACACAACAAAAACTCGCAAGTTGATAATTGTTTCGAGTGTATCGGGAGCTACAGGTATGCTCTTTTAACGTAGAAAACAAAAGTAAAAGGGATGCATGCTGTCTCGAGGGGTGGGGTGGGTGATCGGGGAGTGGAGTGGTCGGATAGTCGGTGGCTGGTGGGTGGGTCGGTTGGGTTGAGGGGTGAGTGGGTGGGTAAGTGAGTAGAAGCGTTTTCGGGATTTCTTCTTTTCTCGGAGGGGCTTAGATGCACAGAAACAGAATTTGCGTGTCGGGCCAATTTTCGCGTGAGAGTTCCCACATCGTGCTTGAGTTTCCTCGGCCTCATGGTAAGGCCGCCGGACGGAGCACGGGTTTTTTTAGTGCTTAGGAGGCGTGTATCATGCTTGGGTTTCGTCGGCCTCATGTTTAGGTCGCGGGTCGGAGCAGGGGCGCTTTGTAATGCCTGGGCGTGTATATATCATGCTTGAGTTTCCTGGGCCTCATCGTAAGGCCGGGAGACGGAGCAGGGAAACGTTTGCAGTGCCGAGGCGTGTACTCTCCTTGAGTTTCCTCGGCCTCCTCTTAAAGCCGGGGGTCGGAGCAGGGACGTTTTGTAGTGCCGAGGCGTGTATCGTGCTTGAGATTCTTCGGCCTCATATTAAGGCCGAGGGTCGGAGCAGGGACGTTTTGTAGTGCCGAGGCGTGTACCATCCTTGAGTTTCCTTGGCCTCATGCTAAGGGCACAGGTCGGAGCGGGAACGTTTTTCGTGCCTAGGAGGCGTGTATCGTGCTCGAGCTTCCCCGGTCTCATGTTAAGGCTATGGGTCGGAGCAGGGATTTTTGTAGTGCCTAGGAGGCGTGTATTGTGCTCGATTTTCCTCGGCCTGATGTTAAGGACACGGGTCGGAGCAGGGACGCTTTGTAGTGCCTTGGAGGCGTGTATTGTGTACCAGCTTCCTCGGTATCATGTTAAGGCCGCGGGTTGAAGTAGAGACGCTTTGTAGTCCTGAGGCGTGTACATATCGTGCTTGGGTTTCCCCGGCCTCATGTTAAGGCCGCGAGTCAGAGCGGGGACGCCTTGTAGTGCCGAGGCATGTTTCATATTTGTTTATGAACATACCCTGTACGTAAATACATATGATATACATATTTTAAGTCTCATCTCCCCTGGCGACAGCCTGACTTTGTCGAAGCGCTTGAGTACCGCGGAATCAACTTCCTCACGAGGTCCGTCGCGAACAGCAAGACGGCGTTATCGCCCGCTACCTTCCCCGTGTTCTTAAAGGCTAACTTGATATCCGAGTCACGGGGTTTCCAACCAACCTGTTATGCTTTTGGGGACAGTCCCGAACACGCGCGGTGGAACAGGATAAACACAGCGTCTTACACGTAAATTTCAGGTCGTGTCAGAAGCAAGGTCACGCGTGCATCCAAATAAACTCTACTCTATGTACATGTAATGCTCCAGGTGTGACCAGGATGTGACACTGCTATGCTGCATCGTCACACCAGCCGACGAATCTCCCGACTTGCTTGTCTCTACTGTGGGAGCTGCAGGTCTCTCGAACGGTGCTCGGGTATCACTTAAAGCCTCACGTACGTACTGATTTCGGCTTCCTGACAAGACGCATTCTACGATAGAGGTATAAGATATACCTTATTTTGGCTAAAACGTTTTTTGAATGATTATTATAGGCTCCTTGACCAAAACTCGTCGGAATTGAAGTCTTGTGGTGTTGGAATATTTTTGATGTTATGCTCACGAGGCCATGGGACTGTTCATCGGGGAGCACGTTAATTTTCCTCTAAAATCAATTTTTGACTTACCATTAGTGTAGAGCTCCTTTAGGTGAGGGGCATCAGAAAAAAAACATGGTGCACCTCTATCGTAGCATGCGTCACAAGACAAACCCCCCAGCCACCACACACCCCAAACAGGGATTCTACCCATTCTGCCTGCCGGCGACGGATTTTATTAGCGTACATTATATAGCACTCCTCTCACACGCCACATGAAGGGCGGTGCTCGGTTCCGCACCGTTTAGCCGCTGTTGCGGCTTTGGGGCAAGTCGTCCCGTCACCTCTGGTCGTTTTTAAACAGGCTTGCTTGTGTTTTGTGTTTCTCATAACCTCTTTTTTCATGTTGTCAAGAGCACCGAGCTCGAGCCACACAGCTCTACTACCGGTATTCTCACTAGCAGCTGGGCTGGGGTGGAGCTCCCGTACGCCGCATGGACACAAGATCAGGAACTGAACCTGGTTACACCTTGGCGCGCCGAAAACAAAAACATTTCCCTCGAATACTTCTTGCCCGCCCACAACCCCCCATATAAATCAAACCTGAATCAAAACGACACCGATCATTGCCGCCGTATATACAACGATCATTGCCGTACCTAACTATCGACGCCGAACTACGACCACGTCCGAACTACTACCCGTCCCGAAAAAAGGGGACTACTATTGTGCATAGCACCTGCCTCCACGAACCATCCTCAAGGCCACAGTGGGAGGTATACAGGGGGGACACGCCGCCCCTTGCCACCACCCGGTTAGGTTTAGGCCACTCTCCCCGAAAACGGAGTTCGTAAACTACTGTGAACTACGAAACCTCCTTGTTGGCGCGCGCAGCGTAAAAAAAAAAGCGATCGCCATTGCTGTGCAAAGAATATCGCCGGACCGAAAAGCCTCGAAAGCAAAGGAATCCAAAGGGCAGCCACGTGAGCCGTTGAAAAAAAGGACTCCCAAAAGCGACCCTCCCCCCTCTTTTACCAAAACTCGGGGTATACGTGGGCGCCAACTTGTTCAGAATCAGGAACGACCATACCACGTCGATCGCACCACATCCCGTCCGCTCTGTGAAGTTAAGCGGCGTCGGGCCAGGCTAGTACTACGGTGGGGGACCACGTGGGAAGCCCTGGTGCTGTTCCTTTTTTATATATTTCTTTTTTTCCCCCTCTTACCGTTTAAGAGTGTTTTTTATGCACCCGCAACCCCTCACATAAAAAAAAAACGTGAAAAAAAAACGCTAACGATCATTGCCGCTGTGCAACGATCGTTGTACGCTAACGATCATTGCCGCTGTACAACAACCATCGCCGCCGTACAACGATCGTTGCCGTACCCACCTGTCGAATCCAAAGTACAACCACGTCCGAACTGCCCGTCCCTAAAAGTTAAGTCAGAAAGGGTTACAACCTGCTTGATGGTTGACATTATTAGACACTACTTGAACGCCAGCAATACTCTGGTCGCAGGTTGGCGCGTTGGTTGGTGCTTTTTTTTCGCCACCAGTTATATTATGGTTTTGCTTTCCTTGAAGCAGTGCGAGCAACACGCTATGATACACCGCCAGTTCGAAGTTCAAATAGCGTCGATTCCCCCCCCCTGATGTTTGCTTACCATGGAGAGGTGGTGGTTATCCTACTACTTCGAGTATATAGCATAGGCGATGTGCCGGTTTTGTCGCTATTTTATCAAGATATATCCGATGCTGCATATATACACCACTCCAAATGCAACTGGTTGCCTGGTACGTCTTTCTTAAGGTTAAGGTTTACGAAGCAGGCTTTCCAAATATGATATTATCCTTTCCCCGTATTCGTAATTATGAGCCTTTGCACAAATTCCAGGGCTACACCACAACACAATAACCCAAGCCAAACGCTTGACGAGCGGTTCATACACAAAAAAAACGTACATTTCTTGCCGAACGCAAGAACAAGCCCATTCTAGAACCTTCACAAAAAATAGCAGGGGTCGGGGGGAGGGTAAATACGTAAATACGCCTACTCTAAAAATGACCAGCACTCGTATACATACGTCAAAGCAATACGGTACCAAAACGACGTACCAGTGCATAGATAAGAGGAAGTATATGTCTTCTTGCAGCTGTCCCGCCCACGATACAGACGGGATGGCGGGAGGTCTTACGGCGTCTACCGACACCAGACGCGGACGGACCCCAACAACACAAAAGAGAGCTGCACGTTGTCGCGTTTTCTAGTGTACACGAAACCACGCCGCAATCTAGGAATACAACCAATCAAAACAAAAGTAAGTCTTAGTGCTGGCACGAAATCTCTTTCTCTTTGAATATTACTGCTGCAGACACAAGCATGCGCCGTGCGGTTCAGAAAACCCACCATTCCCCAAAAGGCCGCCCAACATTTTGCGGCATTTTTGTGGCCATTTCCGCCAGCGTTGGGGCGCCCGTCGTGGCCAGTTGCCTGTTACCAAAAGAAGAAAAAATCATGAAAAAGCATGGCCGACCTTCATCCTGAACACAAAAGCTCTCAACTCTCAACTCCTTTTCCTTCTAGAGGATTTTTTTTCAAGTGTTCCGCTCACGAAACTATAGGCAATAAAATGACAAATAAATGCACGCTAAACTAGCTCTAAGCAACGCGGCGCAACTCTTCCCTCTAAATACAGTAGTAAGCATCTGCAATTATCGACCAGGGTTACAATAGTGAGTACGGTGGGATAATCCCAAGTCAGCTTGTAAACGAAAACACTACACGATACACAGCAGAAGGGTATCACACTACTGTACGTACTGGGGGTTGTTCCGGAGAGCAAACGGCGGCAGACTTGTCCCCTATTATGGCTGCGGACTTTCACAGACAAGAAAAAGTGGTATTTTTAGGCATTCAACCGAGGTCGGGAAGAAGCAACCGATTCACCGCGGCCAGCGTCTACCTACAGCAGTAGAACACGCAGCACACATGCATATAGAGCTATACCAGGTATCTCTGGTATATATCTATACGCATGCTGCGGCTGGGTGCAGAATCGAATCGCTTCGACTGTGAAAGTAGTCGCGGGTTTTGTTTCACGGCTCGACGCTTGTCGCCCAACCTACCGTATATACGGTACAGTCCGTGCCAGCAGACGAAGTGTAGCAGGCAGGCAGGCAGGCAGGCAGGTGACGTGGTCAGGCGTTAGGCTTGATCAACCTTTCGTTCGCCCCGACTGAAGCCATCACCGCACTTTCCATCTGCAGTTCTCAGGAGACAACACAACATACATGAATGGGAAGATCTATTCAATCGTACACAAGACTGTCCATACAAAGTCGTGCTCGTACCGGTATTCTATCGGAAGCTACTGAGTACTGAGAGCTACCACAACACACAGTAGACGTATTTACCCCACCCCCGTACACCGCGACGAGATACGCCGTACACAACAGCATCTTCCACCCCTGGCCGGCTCCTCAACCCATGATCGGGAGCCCAATAGCAAGCGCGACTCTGTTCACCAGGAGGATCTGAATCGTGGGTGGGTGGGACACCGAAAACAAACGGCGGCGGCCATCGCAAGCGGGGGAGGGAGGGGGGGAAGAGTAGGCAACCACAAATGCCGTGGGAGGGAGAGACGATAATATCTAAGGAGGACGAAGGGTGTGAGGGAGGGGGGGGGAAAGGGGGGAGGGGGGAGGAGAGGGGGGGAGAGGGGGCGTACTCATTTGTTGCTTGCCTTAGTCATTTTAACATTGACCACGCATCCCTTTCGAGACGGAGCACCGTTCCTACTGCCAATACAGACACCTCCAACAGTTGGGCGCTCATTAAGTTGTTTCCATATATTACATAGAAACTTTTTGCTAATCCTATCCCCTTCCTGTTTCGCCGCCTGTGGTCATCATCTATTTCCTAAGATAGCGATCGTCTTCTCGCTACGATCTAGTTTACCAAATTTCTCCATGTGACATTCGTCTATTTTCCTCATCTCCTCTAACACATCCCGTTCCTCCTTGTACATTTCTCATTATCTCACTATGTGAGTTCTACTCTCTATTTCTTTGCCACAAGGGCACATCTGTGCATCTACTTCCTTCTCCCGGCTACTGGTATACCTCCTTCTTTCTGGCAGTTCCAGGTCCCCTACACGAAATCGTATGAACAGCTAGGTGGTCATTTCGTCTCGCCAAACTGGCACGGCCTCTACTGCGAGAAACCGAGTGGCAGGTGTTCAACGCAGCTGCGGTGACACGTTTCCTAGTAACAGTGCGTCGCTTTCCCTCCCTATATTTCTCTCCATCCGGAACATTTTACGTTTTTGCGCCACCTCCGGCAGCGAAGACGGCTTGGACGTCCAAGGCAAAACAACTGAATTAAGAACAGCTGCATCCTTGTATAATACGTACATAAGTACTACCAGGTACTACTCTACGTGAAATCGATGGCTTTCGCCATTCGCTTTCGGGTGGCGCTGTACTGATTGTTCTGGCGAGCCATAGGTTACTCTGCCGGTACGCCGTCGGCATCTACAGCAGCAACTGTGATTACCGAGAGGCCTTGAGCTAAAAACAAAAAAAAAACACCGACGCAGCGGAGCGCACAATAGGAGGACGTGCTTTCCTTGCGGGTCGAGGGCTGAAAACCCCTTCAGCTATGATAGAAGGCTTGGTTGACGTCGGCGGCGACTGATATTGTACACCATTGATTGCTAAAGTACAACATAACGCGAGTTCCCAACGAATCACACGACACGTATCGTTTCCTCCATTTTCGTCGCCAGCCAAAACTTGGGAAAGGGCGAAGTACGAGCCCTTGGTCCTAGCCACCGGCTCGTTCGTAGCACCCCGTGCGCCCCCCATTTCCTCTGCGCCATCGACTCACACAAACAAAGAAAACAAAACACCATACAAATCGGCGAAGACCACAACAAACAGCCTCCCCCTTGGAAGAAAGCCAATATTATTGTAGAAATCCCGACATAGTATCCCGCTCTCGAAACCGGCAGAAACATTCCATCCTGGGATAATATTTTCCACCAAGGTACCATCATACCAGGGTACTTCGTACATACACACCGTAGGCCAGGCACATGGTTGGCCGCGAGCAGAATGATGAAGTCGCGGTGTCTTTCATCCACCACAGACTTATACATATACAATATTTCCCTTTGGAGTCGTCGAGTTTATCACGTTTTTGTTTTCTTCATCCCATTTATTATCTTCGCCCTTCTTTTCTCTCTCCCTCTTTAGTCGTAACTCAGATTCGGGGTCACTAAGTAGCCTCTTCTCCTCCCTCTCCACTACGGTACGTGCCGTGCATTTTTATCGCGAGAATATTTTAGGGTTTTCTTCCCTCGTCGACTCGCGTCGAATTCCGCCTACCCACGCTACGTTCGAAGGCGCTCTCAGCAATTGGTTCCTTTCTATTTTTGCAAATAAAATCAAACTCTCACCACGGTGGGGTTTGAAGTCGGGTACCAATGCTAGTAGCATTTGAAGCTGACCACTACAGTAGAGACTACCGGGGCGACCGGCCTCTACATTCCATAGAAAACAACGGCATTTTTTTCACAGTATATAATAATCAGTTTGCATAGCGCTCAGCTCTTCTTGCTCTTAACGAGGGTGACGCAAGAAGTAAGAAGGCCCATGTCAACCTGAATAGTTGTCTTGCATCTATGTGTTTTTCTTATTCGGTGCGAATCCCGTAAGGCACCGTTTACATTAATTGTGGCGCTGGGGACGTGTGTGGAATCTGATATTGGTGGTTACACAGAAAACAAAAACTGAGCAGAAGAGGTGGCGGCGTCAATATAAAGCAGGAGAGCAGCACAGGACAGTATAGTTACTGTTGCAGCCACACCGCAGTAGCAGCAGCAAAGTAGCAGTGCCGAAGAATAAAACAACTGCAACACTCAAAACGTTCGCCAACCTGGCAGGAACGTACTCGTCTATCGTCAGAATAGCTGTCATACAGCTACTACTGCTGCTGTATGTAGCAGAAAAGAAAACAGCCTGCGGAGAGTTACGTAACAACAACAGCAGTGTATGACGAGTGTCACACTATGTGTAGCAGCCACAAACACGAAAAAAAAAAAACGGAAACAAGCGCCAAAACAAATAATTTCAAGATCGTTTTTATTCTGACGGCTCTCGTACTAAAATCATTCTGGCGACCCTCGTACGGCCAAACATTTGACACGCAATAATAATCAGCAGGAGTTGAGTATGAACACCGAACACAGACAAACACACACAGGACAACCGCACTCGACACTACGTACAGCAGCACAGCAGCAGCAGCAGCAGCAACAGCAGGCAGAGCAGAGCAGAGCAGGACATTTCCCCTTTCGCCCTTTCGTAGTGTTGCCTTCCTGCTGTCTTTCTTTGTCCCCATGAATGTGGACGATGTGAGTTTGTGTATACGTAAACCATATCGGTAGTTGTGGTGACGGGATGCAGGCGAAAACACCGAACACAAGAAAAAAACGAAACAAAAAAATGCTGAAAGCAGCATACAACTGTTGCAAACAGACTACCATGCAGCAGCAGCAACGGCAGCGACAACGGATAACACAGAGCAAGACCTTTCCCCTTTTCCCGTATTGTTGTCTTCTTGGCTATTATGCTGCCTTTCTTTTTCCCCTATTTCGAGTTTCAAAAGAAACGATGTTAGATTGTGTACGTAAACCATACATGATACCTACGTTTGCTGCAGCTGTTTATAGTGGGGACAGAAAGCGGGCGGAAACATAAAGAGAACAGCGGCACAATAGAGGAGTACACTCACACACACACAAATCATTCATAGAGGCCCACACAAAAAAAAACCAGCAGCGGCAGCACTCAGCAGCGTGCAGCAGCGGTATATAGCAGCAGCACAGCAGCACTGCTAACAGCTGGCTAAATCTATGTCGTCCTGGATGGTGCTGTTGGCTCGGGCTGAGTTCTTGTTGTGGCGAGTAGGTTGGTTGTAGTGTTGTTGTGGTGCGCGAGATGCATCGTGGGTACATTTGCTGATGATGCTGTTGGTTGATGGGGGTATAATGTTGTGTTGTTGCGTGGTGGGGGGTGCCCAAGCTGTCAGCTGACGGATTGATGACGTTACCCGTCGCACTGTCGTATGCTATCAGCTTCCCGGGCTAGTCGTCGTTGCGTACGTCGCCTGTTGTCATCTGTCTCCAAAAGCTACCCAGCTTGGGCTAGTTGTTAGCTTCTTCTGGCGCTAAAAGCTAGCCAGTCGTACCTAAAATACCGATCGCCTCGAGCAAAAGCTTACTTGTTTCTATCAGTCCCAACAACTGGCCACATCTCGGCGGTGGCCCGCCTGCTTCAATACCACCCCCGCCCGCCATATGGTAAGGCACCCACGAGGCAGACGCATAGTGATACCCATTGCCGTCTCTGGAAGTGGCCACACCATAAATAAAAAATAATTCATTAGAGGTTGTCGTCCATATGCAAACCCACCTCACAGGCGGTTCTTAGTAGGATGCAGCTCACCCTCCATACGACTCGGCCAATACCTCACGGCGATTCGCGCTTGGTGCAAGCAATGTCTACCTTGTTGGTGAAAACCCAACGTGCTCCGTCTCGGCATTGTAGGCATGCGAGGGTATATCGACGACTACGGCCGTGCACGACATGAGTACACCCCCCCTCGCCTCCCCTGCGCGCGCGCTCCGAGGACTTTGCTTCTCACCGATTGGATCGCAGCTCGCAGCTGTTGCCTGGCGTTGAAGATTGTCATCTTCTCGAGGGGCCCCAACCCGAGGCCGTGGTCAGCCGTGCTCGGTCCCTCCGTGGAGAGCCAGGGGTGACCAAGCGCTCCAGTCGTTATAATTCGCCCCTCTGGCTTGTGCACCCTCATATTATGCCCTATTGTCAGTATTATTAAATGGCAATTGGCGTCGGCCGTTTGAAAAAAAAAGAGAAGAAAGAGGAGAGCGGGAGGGGGAGAGGGAGATGGGGGAAGAGGAAGGGGGAGCGGGAGCGGAAGGGGGGGGGGTGCGATAAAAAGCGTTTCAGCCTTGTGCCTGAATGGCGATTCGTACGAGGCGCTCGCCGAGCACAATGCATCTTAACCTTGTGCCACTCTGGTCGGAAAAAACAGAGTGCGTTCGAAAATTCAGACAAATGTCTAAACGCTACTCTGTATTTCGGACAGAGCGGCAAACCTTGACCTTGTACGAATCCAAGGGCACCATACGTTTTTAACGTTCGCTTTTCACGACGTTTTACGCTCCAGCACTGGTCTCCCGTCCCTGAATATACCTGACGGCGTCCAATAGGGTGCGGCACAGGTTCCCTGCCTCTCTCTCTCGTCGCAAGAAGTATTGCTTTCGCTTTCGGCGTCCATCCAGATATAAAGCACATTCAGGAAGTACACCGTATATATGTGAACTCCCTTGAGTTCCACAGATGTCAGATTTTGTTCCCCTGAAAACCCGTAGTTTGCGCGATCGAATTATCCCACTCAGCTTGCAAAGATGAGTTTCGATCAAATCCTCGATCTCACAGCTGTGTTTTTTTTTTTTCAATAAAGCAGAACGACAGAGGTTCATAATAATAGGAAAATGTCTGCGGGGCCGGGGAGGCGGGGGGGAGATCTATGTGCCCCTCCTTGCTCCTTGACAACGACAACGTCTCCTATCACGAACAACATGTTATTATTGTGAATGTGAAAGACACCACTGCGCCCGATCTGGGATATATTGTGATTGACCACCATTTTGTTCTCTCGGTTGTTACACTCTGCGTTGCTCACGAAGAGGAGAGAGCACTCGCTTGGTAACCCCCCTGCTGCTGTGTCGTTTACAGTATTTTATACCTCTGGTACCAATATGTGCCGAATGACGTGGACAGTTTTTACATTAACATTTACAGTAGTCCAAAGAGTCCGCATATTTCAGGAGTAATACCTACAGCAGTAATAGTATTTCGGAAACTGGAAGTTACCCCCTTTGGGACTGCTACCTGCACCCACGCTTTTGGGGACAAACTACTTGGATTTAGTGTTGGATAATGTTTCCAGTACACTAGTAAAATTATTACCGTAGTGTAATTACGCAAAAACAATTACAAGCAGTACACGAGTACATACCCGGTATGAACCACACCATCGAAAAAACAGCCGCAAACGTCCGCCCATAAGGCTAAGGCTGCATGCCGAAACGAGAGAGGAAGCATTCAACATTGTGCTACGCATGGTATGCGACTATAAGAACTGCCAACAACGGGCGGACTTCAACGTGATAACAGCGTACAGCCACATTTATCTGCACCCCGTAGAACCCGCAAATCCCTGGAATAGTACCTACTGCACCACTGCTGTACGCATGTTCAAAAAGCAGCGTAGTGCGGGCGTATGACGACGAAAACCGCCACGGAGCCAAAACTCCAAGACGGGTTCCTCGCCTCTGTACAGCAGCAGTGCAGTACCTCGTGGCATACATGTCCTGCTCAAATTGGTTGGCTATCGTGACCTTGCAGTTGTTACATGAGGCTCGTGTCACAACCAACGCCAGCAGTACGTACGTACGTACGTGAACTACATTCAGGTTTTTCAGTTTGCGAAAGTGTGCGAGATGTCAACCTCGAGTATAGATAGATACAGCAGTAATTAACCGTCGACGAGCTGTTTGTTGGTGCCTTCAAACGAAAGAGTAATGTTCCCGCGTCCCATCTGGCTGGAAACACTAAAAATATACGGGAACCGTAAGTACCTGGTTATAAATACAACAACGCAAAACTAGCAATAAGTTATTGGAGTATCCAATGACATTACCCTCAAAACGTCACAAGACAAGGCAGTCGTACCGGGAACCTGCGCACCCGCCGTGGAACTCCCTCGCTTTCTCAGGTGGTACGCGCGTATGCACCATTACCCCCACGCATTTACTATCTACGCAACGCCTCTCACCTCCCACTCCTCTTGCTCAAGTAAGTGCCGCCGCGGATGTCCTCTGCCCCCACTCCGACCACACAGCAGCGGCAGCAGACACGCAGTTAGTGCTGAAGAGCAACGCCGTTGGATCCGTCCAAGTAATCAAAATATAATAATCCGCTCTCCGGTGTATCATACGTAGCCGGTACCAGCGTCGCCCTGTCCTCCTGAGCCACAACACACAAAAAACGGTAAAACGTTATTTGATATCTGATTTTCATCGTGAACACTTTATAGTTGTATGCGCGTCTGTGCCAACTGTTCGTTCCTTTGTGTTACGCAGTTGCGCCCTTGCCATGAGTTAAGTGATCATACAATTTATTACAAGCCTGCAACACACCACCACGTCGTGGTGAAAAAGCATACCTATGCCGTCTTGCGAGAAAGAGAGGGCAGCAGCTTGTTCGGGACGAACAAACAAAAGAAGGAGCCGCGTTGTGCCATACCTGTGTTAGGGTATTACCGCTGAGCTATAGGGGTAAAAGATCGATCGATTACCCAGCCCAAGGTAATCCTTATAACACTCTCCCCCCCTCTGAACGGCGGGATATTTGGGACGTCGGTACGTAGCAACCCTGTATCCCGTCCCTGGGAAAAGACTCGGGGAGTTGCCGGTGTCTTGCAGCGGCAAGCAGTAAATATGACCAAAACATACTTTGATTGGCGATGTATGCGCGGCGGATGCTACCGGTACTACTACTGCTGTAGGATAAAGCGGTAAACAGGGCGTTTCGGCGCCAAACAAAAAAGAGTGGCACAAGATAAAGCAGAAAAAGCTCGCCTTCATGAAAAGCTTCGCCTTGTCGCCCTTGTCGAACTCCCGGCATCACCCCATCCCGTACAATGCCCCTACAGCGTGAGCTTCGGTGCCCGTCCTTTGGCAAACACAACAGCTCTGTGGTAGGCGTGAGCTTCGGCGTCTATCCTTTGGCAAACACATTCACTTGCTTATTGTCGTTTTACTTCAACGCAGACGAGGCGGCCGGCCGCCCATCTGGTTAGCCTTGAGCGCGAGCTGGCCCAGGCCCCCAGACAAACACGGAGCGGAGGTGGTGACCGCCAGCGTCCACCCCTCGTTGTGCGCACGCACTATCGAGGGGTCAGGAGGGTGCACGCACAACCTCCCATCGGAAATATACACAACAAACTCATACCAGTACATGCACTGCCGTACACACAGTCTAACCCATCAGCAAAGATCGTTCATTTCTGCTGCTTGGGAAATCGTAACCGAGTGCTGTATGTACGTACGTGCAGTACTCGTACTCGTGCAATAAGCATTTCCTGTCGCGTCACCAAGCCACCTCCTTCCTGGTGTTCAGCAAGCAAGCATCAACAAGAGAGCGCCAAGAAAACGCGGTAGGTATATACACATTACATATATCGTAGCAGAGAGACGAGCGGCAAGAAAGGGGGGTTAAAATAAGGTCAGACCCGTCACCCGCTACTGGAGGGCTGTAGGTGTGACATTATGGGCTATGACTCTCCAAAAAAAGGACGGTATCTATTTTCGAGACTCAGACAGGGGGGTACTAGGTATATACTAAAACCAAGTAAAAAACAAACTTTGAAGAAAACCTTTTTTTGATTTTCGTAAATTCGTCCAGAAATCCCACCCCACTACTTGTACTCGTACCACACTGGTTTGGTTTTCATTACGTACGTGTACAACGGCAGTACACATCATAAGCATATCATAACGGCAGGTTATGATCTACAGCAGTAGATGATCTGGATGATCTGGATGATCTATCTGTAGATGATCTGTCCGACGTGTGGAAATGTTATATTATAGTTGTAGAGTCAGTACGAGACAATGGATCAAACATCTACGGCCTTCGCTTGGTGCAGCCTAATCATCATACAGATACATCATGTGCAGTAGGTACCACAGCAGCAGCAACGTGGTCGGTACCGCAGATTAATACTCGTACGATAGCTGGTAGCTGTACATACGACGTACTGCTGTAGTTACGTGCTTTTGCAGCCGTACTCGTACATCACTACTTGAAGTTTTCCTTGGGGAACGACGCACCTTACTCGTAGCTACATACCAGGTACGTACACTACCGGCCCTCTCGTAAGAAAGTACCCCACAAAAAACTCAGCCTACACATTACGAGGGAAATAAGAAAGTCGACAGCTTTATACTGAATTTAGTGTGGGACACACCCCTTTCTCAAATAAGAAAGTCAGCCTAAGCCCGATTTCTGGTTTCTTATGAGCGGGCCGGTACTGTAGTATACCTGGTATGGCGTATGGTCGTATGGTACATATATAGGTACGTACGTTCAGCAGTTGGTCCATTTCATTTCGTTTCATTTCATTTGATTTCTTTTTTTTTGGATGTCGCATCTCCTCTGGGAGAAGCACGACACTTTCTTTCTTTTATTTTGTCATGCTTTTGTTTGGTTGCTTGATTGTTGATTTGCTTCAGTATGTTTACTTTTATTATTTTTCCTTTCCGCTTTTTTTTCTTTTTCTTTTTCTCTCGCATGCACCTGGATTGCTAGCAGGGTAGGTCTTGCCTGTCGTATACAGTGGGGGGGCCTATATAAGGCGGTATAGTGTACCGAGGTTTTTGACCGCCTTATCTCGAAAGACCGCCCTATTGGAGATAGGGCGGTTGACCGCCCTATTGGGCTTTTGGTGATATCCCAATAAGGCGGTAACCGCCCTATTGAGTGCATACAGCCCTTTAATGTACAGCACAGAGCGCCTCTGACCCAGAAGATGACCCAGAGGGCCTCACGAAGAGGGATGTCATGCGTGTGCTCGGAGAAGGAAGGTACAGCGTCGCAGCAGTACCAGTGCTGAACCCAGTAAATATGTGTGGTGTCAAATACTGTACACACCAATGCACAGCAGATCAGACGGGTGCACACACACTTTGCATGTTGAGAAGTATAATATTAATTGAGCTGCGGGCGACAGAGCCCGCCGAAGACATACTCCACCCAGAGAAGATACATACTGCCGTATTGTACGGAGAGGACTCTTTGCTTTGCTACACATTCACAACAGAGCTCCAACCTATTCTACGGCACCGTACTACTGTACTGACTACTGTACTGCACTACAGTGGTCCGCTGCCCCCCCCCCCTTGACCTTGTTGAGGCTCACAAAATTACCTCATGTCTGCCTGCTGCACTGGCTTAGAGGCATGCGCTTTGATTAACGACATCCTGGCCCTCTCCAGAAAAAAGGAGGCATCGCCATTGCCGCACGCCTCCGCTGCGCTCTCCAGAGAATGGAGGCGAAAGTGGGCCGTGGATAGGGCTGTAGCCGCTCTGAATAAGGCGGTAGGCGCCCTGAATAGGCGGCTACCGCCTTATATAGGGCCCGTTGCTATATAAGGTGTTAGCCGCCCTATTTGCATCTTCTGTCGTGTCAAGCCGATTTTGACCGCCTTATCTCGAACGACCGCCTTATTCAGACCGCCTTATATAGGCCCCCCTACTGTATGGCATTGCATTGTCTGCTCTGCTGTTACTGCACTGAGCGTAGTATCTCTGTGTCGTAGTTTTGTGACCACAGAACTGGTACCTTTTTAGGATGAAGAATCGGCACGGACACTGGGTGTGCTGGATGTCGACGGGTAGAAAGGAAGAACACACATACACAGCAGAAGAGCAGTAAGTACCACCTGATGTACGTACCACATACCACATACGTACGGGCCGCACTACAATGTGGCAGTGGCAACGCGGGGCTACGTACATATGATACCAGGTGTGATACCAGGTAGCATGATAGCGGCACCGGCGGAGCCGTGGGCTCGGATAGTCGAAGAGAGAACCAACAGAGGCTCTGCGACTTCTTCTCGTATTCGTACCTGGTACGTACACCATATATATGTGTGCACAGCCTTACGGCGAGCTATCTATATATAGGCATAAAACGGGACTTCAGAGGGGAAAATTGTCTGACTACGACGTACTGCAGCGACGGCCACTGCGTGATCGAGGGGTGGTGTGAATTGGTTTTCGGGGTACAATGCAAGGAGTCGTATGTACGGCGCGGGCGCAACATGATGCTACACAAACATATTGCTCTATGTCTGATATGTACTGCTGGGCTCGTGCATCGTAGACTATTGATAACAACACCAAAGTTGACATTTTTCTCGGAGTCCCCAAGAGGTTAATTTACTGCTGTACAAACAAAGCACTCACCGTCGTGGCAACGCTGCCAACAGCAGCAAGTTGTCCCGCCTGCTGCGCTGTCAGGCTCGCCACCACTGTACCGTCGCCAGCTCTACGCACTCGTATAACAGAAGACAGAGGACCGAGCACAGAGGACAGAGCCCACAGCCAACTCTATTATCGTACCGCATTTTTCGAGCCCACCGGCAACTTATCGCACCGCGTCTTGCCCTGATTGGTCAGCTTTGTGGAAACCCTTTTCGCGGGCACACAGAAACGGGGACCGGGACAACTCCGAGCTCGTATACATCTGAATGATCTTCATTGGCCAAATGATAAACACTAGACCGCTGATTGGTTAATATTGATCCAAACGGTTTCACAAAAATCCGTATATCTTGAATCAATTGAATCAACAGCTTCGACGCAGTATTACCAGTCGCTCGGGCAACATCAGGGCTCGGGGAGCATCGGGCAGAGGTTGGAACATCGCTGGCAGTGGAACTCCAGCCAATCTTCTTGCATTTTAATCCCGCTCTTCGATCTCCAAGCGTCATGGCGTTCTTCGTGTACAAAAGTCCCGAGGAGATGTTGAATGCCGTAGCGGTGCGCGACAAAGTTCAATTGTTCGACGCGCTTTACAGAAACTGTGCTCGAAGAAACCGAGCGGGTTTTCTGGCCCCTGCGCTCGAGCGCGCTGCGAATGTCGGCAATGCAGACCTGCTCAAGACGGCACTTGAGATTGGTGCATCCGCCAACACCCTCGTCTCGGGCGGGGCTAAGCCTGTGCTGCACGAGGCAGCTGCCGGCGGCAACGAGAAGGCCGTACAGGCCCTCCTCTGTCATGGTGGGTTGGTGAATGAGCCAGATAAGTACGGCATCACTGCGCTGCATGCGGTCGCTAACAATCCAAAGGACTGCGTTGGTGCTGCCACCGCCCTCTTGGCGGCCGGAGCAAACGCCAAGTCTCGCTCTAGGGGCCCGCACGGCCGGACGCCCCTGGAGCTCGCGCTCGAGTTCAAATGCATGGGCGTCATCATGGCCCTGGTAAGGTACGGGGCGGACGTTAAGGACACCACTCTTGTTGGGGGGGACACTGCCTTGCACACCGCAGTCCGGTGCAAGCACGACGGCGCGATCAGCGTTCTCGTAAAGGCAGGAGCGGACGTCAACGCGACAGGATATCGTCAGTATACGCCTCTGCACTATGCCGTGGACGCGGATAGTCCAAGATCCGTCAAAGCTCTGTGCGAATACCGCGCCAACAAGAACAAGCGCAACGCGTCAGGCGACACGCCGCTCCACCACGCGCTCACAGCACCCTGGAAACCCCGCGTGGCGGTTGCGCTTGTGGAGGCCGGCGCGAATGTCCACCTTCGCCAACTCGACAAGGACAAATTTTCGGCGCTGGACCTGGCCGCCATGGGCGGGCATGTGAGCATGCTACGGAGGCTCATCCGGCACGGAGCGAAAGTCAACGCCGCCGATCCGAAGGGAATAACAGCGCTGCACCACGCCGCCTTTCGGAACCAGACCGCCGCGATTCACGTGCTCGTGCAGGCCGGGGCGAATGCGAACGCCCAGGACTCGGAGGAGCAAACGCCCCTCCACTACGCTTCCAAGCGGCAGGCGTTCCGAGCTGTGAACGTTCTCCTGCACCACGGCGCTACAACCGTCAACGCGCTCGACAAACTTGAGCAGGTGCCGCTCCATCTGGCAACGCGCGCGTCCCGGGGAGACAGCTCCGCCCAGACCGTCGAGCGTTTGCTGCGGTACGAGGCCGACGAGAGGATGATAGACCACGCCGGCCGCACCGCGGTGGACGTCGTAGGACTAGACGCACTGCACGGGGGACCCGGGGGCGGGCTACCCGGCAACCCAGCCGTGCTGGATCTGCTGGCCAACGCCCCCGCCGAGAGGATCGAGAGGAGGTGGCGTCGCCGGAGCTTCCTGGTGATGTGCCGGTCACGCCCCAACAGGGCGCCGCCAATGCCTCCGGAGCGCGCCGACGAAGCGTCTCGCCGGGCTGACGGAACGACGACCCACAAGAGGGCGAGGCTGGCGGGGGTGGAGAGCGGGGGGGGCGATGCGGGAAACGCTCACCGGGGATTCGCGGAGCGCGCGAGCACGCCTGATCTTGTGGCGACCGTGGTAAACATGAGGGAGGACGGGCTCTTCCGGAAAGTGATGTCGTTTTTGTGAAGCATGTGAGATTATTTTGCACACTCCTCTGGCATGATTCTGCTGTATGGTGGGTACGACTGCGCATATACGCATAACATGTGGTTGGACATTTATTTTTTGTTTTACGTACTGTAGTACGAGTAGTTCGGTCGGATGTGGTTGGTCTTGTACGTGAGGGCATGTACACATCTCGGCGTTTTGTCATACCAAAAATAAAGTAGACGGCTGTTCCGGCGAAATTACGACACAGCACTTCGCGTTATGCATTACCATGCTACGTACGTATTCTTCGTCAATATGCCACTTGAAGTTCTTTCTTGTGATGGCTCGGACTATGAGCCTAGGATGCGTGGACATTTATTTTTTGTTTTACGTAGTAGTTCGGTCGGATGTGGTTGGTCTTGTACGTGAGGGCATGTACACATCTCGGCGTTTTGTCATACCAAAAATAAAGTAGACGACTGTTCCGGCGAAATTATGACACAGCACTTCGCGTTATGCATTACCATGATACGTACGTATTCTTCGTCAATATGCCACTTGAAGTACTTTCTTGTGATGGCTCGGACTATTAGCCTAGGATGCCGACTACCAGGTACTATAGATGCCGCTTTCTTGGTCGGTTGTACACACCGTCATATTTATGCATTCCTCCTGTCGCCGATCAATAACTGATGCCGTAGCAACCAAACCTAGCAGGCGTTTTTGAAGGTTGAAGGGGTGGTCAATGATTCCCACACGGGACCTCTTGCACAGCTGCGCAGGCGCCTGAACCGCCATTCCATACGTAAGACTTATTGTAACACCCCGTCCTTGCCCTTCGTTGTCGCTCGAAGCACGCGGGAATGTTTATTTTGAGACGCGTGACTTCCCAACAAAATAACAACAAACCCCAAATAATAAAATACTCCGTACGCTTCTTCTTGATTTTCTAAACCCCACGGCCCGCGAAACGAGACGGGGGAGGGGGGCGTCTCCCTGAGAAGCGCCCCAGAGCCGGAAGCGAAGCAAACTTGCGAGCCCGGCCTATATAGCATACCATGCGAACGAACGGGTAGAGTGTTTGCTACCTACTCATTCCACCCTTAGGACTTACGAACGCTTTTGTGCCCTGTGTCCTGCCTCTCCAGCACTGCGGACTGCTGCCCCACGCCGCATCCAACGCTGGACCGGACGCGGCATGGACAGCACTTCGGGTTTCGCCGTCGCAACGTGGGTCTGAAGATGCGGTGCTGGATGGATGGGTGCAGTTTTTACCGCGTCTTTTTTTCCCGTGCTGACGACCTCGGAAGGGGTGGGAGGTGTTTTGAGGTGCAGCAGAGACATTTGTTTTTACGTTTCTCGCTTTTCTTCCCCGTGTTGGGAACCACAGAGAGACGGAGGGTGGGGTATTGAGGTAGGCTAGATGAGTACCCCGCCGAGTAGTCGTGGCGAACGAGTACTCGCCAATGTTTTGGTGAGAAACCCTGGGTACTCGCGGGTGGTTTCGGCTCTTTTGGGCGGGTACTCGGGTACCCGTCTAACAGCCAGGTAGTCATGTACCCAGGAGGTGCGAGGTATGTGAGATAAGAGACAATAGTTTTGAATTGTTTTCCATAGATATTGTATACGAAAATACTGCCCAGGGAGCGTGGGATTACAGATTAAAAGGTTCCATCCCCGGAGTTTCCAGGGTGTTACCCAGGTATCCGGGTACCTTCGGGTACTCGCGGGTACCCGTGTTTTGGCATAAAAGGTACACCTCTTGTGTAACATTAGTAGAATCTCCCGACAGAGCTTTTCAAATGAGTTTCCTGGAGAGTTGCGTACCTGGTACGGAATAGTGCCCAGGGGGCGCGATATACAGGAAATGTGTTTCCATCCCCGGGGTTTCCAGAGCGAATTAGCGGGTATCCGGGCACTCGGTACCCAGGTACTCGCTAGTACACGGGACCCAAATAGTCGACGAGTTTTGAATGCTACTCGTACCCCCGTGAAGAATATTGGCGGGGCGGGCTCTACTCGAGAGTACCGGGTGGTTTTTGGTAGAAGGAGTACACACCTCTAACGCACGCAAACATGTTTGATACTTGACGCGTTGTTTTTCCGTGTGAA
This sequence comes from Saccharina japonica, assembly GCA_008828725.1. Taxonomy (NCBI): domain Eukaryota; class Phaeophyceae; order Laminariales; family Laminariaceae; genus Saccharina; species Saccharina japonica. The sequence goes on from MEHQ01004211.1 coordinate 46,525, forward strand.
ACCTTTTGCCGCTGACAACAAAACAAACTGTAGTCTAACTACAGATAATTTGTCCCTGTAAACGCGGGTGTATCACAAAAAAAGGTTAAGAACCTCGTAGAGCGGGTGGGGGGCGGGGGCGGTGTACTCATGTCATTCATGGCCGTGATCGTATGACCATAGACGCTCGTACCCCTACAATCCCGGAACGGAGCACGTCGGGTTTTCACCGACCAAGCAGACGTTGCTCGCACCAAGCGCGAAGCATGGTGAAGTCTTCAGCGAGGAGCATGAAGGGTGAACTAAATCCTACCAAGAGCCGCTTGTGAGGCGGGCTTTCTTGCATACGGATGACAGCGTCGAATTGATTAATTTGTTTTTTGGGTTACCTCGGAGGGGAGGGGGGGGGAGTGAAGCGCACATACGTTGTTGGCTTGGTGTACAGTAGACGGCGAACGGTGATCTTGGTGTGGAGGTAGCGGCGAATAGGGCGGCGGTAGAGTGAGGGAAATGGGGGTGGCGGCGCAGACAGCGAGTGCTGGCAGACATGGTGGTGTTAGCGGTACTGCTGATAGGTTGACGCACCGGCGCATTGGAAACCTTGCATGACCGATGGCGTTCTCACACCGTATCACACGCAAGCTTCGTCGCGGTACCACCCGCTCTCACCCCCCCCCCCCCCC
>MEHQ01004211.1:60272-94002 GCA_008828725.1 Saccharina japonica
GGGGGGGGGGGGGGGGGGGGGGGGGTTAGGTGTATGATATCCAAATCCTCGGCCGCCCTTGGTTTACGTACTCAAAAGACGTCACCAGTCACCAGATGTTCAGTATGTTATCCTTCGAGTATCATATATACCACCACCCCGCACTCTTATAACGAGAGGATGCGAGTTACGTACATATCGTATCGTAGCGCGCAGCGAGTGGTGCGATCGGTTTTCAGCGGCCGATTCCTCGACAACGGTCGTACACGAGTAGAGGATGCTACGTAAAAGTCGAACATTATATTGTTGGGATCGCTCTCGCCTCCTCCGATGTTGCCGGCCTTTGTCAGGGTCTTGGACGGGTTTGTCCGCGGCCTTGACGTGCACTCCTTTTGCGTCATACCTGGTATATACATATGAATGTGGCAAGGAGGTCCCTACACAAGACCCTCCCTCGCGTCTCGCAAGAAGATATCCTTTATGTGTGCATTATATATATATATATTATGTCGTACGAGGCTGCGTATTATAGTGAGCGGGGGGCGTTCTCATTGGAGGGGCCCTTTGCTCCCTGGAAGCGTTCGGGGTTTGTTGTTCCCGAACGTCAACCGTTAGACTAATGACCATCCATGATGGATGGCAGGTGCTCGTAGACCGGACGTTGGTTGGTTGACGTATCTTCATGGTTGGCATTTGTGATCAGAGATTGACGGTGCGTATCTACGTACGTATATACGAAGTATCTACGTACGTACGTAAGTACGTACCCTGTCCTTCACGTTGTTCGGATTAGCACCCTTCCTTGTATACCGTCTTCTTACCTGTTACCGTTGTCGAGAAATCGAGCGCTGAAAAACGATCGCCCCCTGCGCCCTGTGCGATAACTCACATCCTTACGCGTACCGGTAGATCTCTGTATTCTACTGCTGTGTTTATATACCTGGTCTGTGCAAGAAACAATAATGGCAGAGAAGAGTAGCAGAGTGACCCCACCCCGGCCGTCGACTTCTGAGCCGGCACGACGCACTGAGGCTCAAAACCCGGGTGTGCGGTAAATATGTCGCGGCGGCCCGTGTCTCTGCTGTGTGTATCATATGTACGTACGGGTGTTCTTCGCTCTTTCTACAGCGCTTGTATCATACCAGTACCTGGTAACGGTATACCTGTAAGATCAAGAATCAGCACGGACACTGGATGTTGATTGGATGTCGATGACTATGTATCGTGTGGTGCTATCACCCAGGGAGGTCACCGAGCTATATCCTTCACGAGATCATGCACCCCATACTTTAGCACGCGATCGCACTATCACACGCAGTGTGCAAATATGAGGTTCGACGAAGGTTTCGATCTCCAAGCCTGAGTTTTTTTGTTCATGTAACTTTGGGTAAAAAGAGCCAGAGGGCAACATGCGCGGTTGCATAGGTATGATGTGGGGATACAAGCAGCTCCATTTGACAAGTATCTTGCACTCGTATGATACGTACCTGGTATACAATACGTCCCTTCACGGTGTGACACGTCTTTCACCAAATATTCGTAATCGTTCGTTCCATTCCCAAGCTGCTTTTTTTTTTTTTCAGGGTTTGGATACATTTGGAATTCTGGACTACTGACCCTGAACAGTTGACGTTAGCCCAACTGATTTTTGCGTTGGTACCGTGCAGCTCGACTCTTAACCCTTATAGAACTGCAGTCCCGTTTTGGGGACAAACCACTCTAATTCTAAGTAATTTGTCCCCAAAACGGGACTCCAGTCCTATAAGGGTTAAGACAACGCTACCGTTATGTGGGGGCAGCGAGCACTCTAATAGACACGGAAGGTAACTAGCTCCACACGAAAATGTAGCGCACGGCATGCATCGGAGGAGGCAGTGCTACCCATCCAAGTGGCACCTTCGGGGAAAATATTAACAGGTTACGATATCGCCGTCGCGGCTCGACGACGACCCCTGCAGTTTCCATGGACAACAGCTCCACACTTTTGCCAGAAATGTATCGCCAGGGTCTCGTCCGCCACCCCGTTTATTCCCTCGTGAGCCTCCTGGTCAGGCCTTGGTTGGCCATATCGCATGGCCTTTGAAGCGGGCGAGGCCTATGGCGTCTACATGCGCTCTGTCGCGTGCTCCCAAGCCATATCATGATGTGTATCCCCATTATGCCCTCGTGGGCCTCCCGGCCAATGTCGCAACACTCCCCAGCACCAATCACCTAGTCGCTTGCATGCTCGTGTTTGTTCCGAGCGGACTGTCCGGTCCTCCTGAACAAGATACTCTTTTTTAATACTGCACTTTACATACACGTACACACGAAGTATGACTCTAATTCCAAGTATAATGTGTCCCCGAAACGGGCGTGTAGTGGTAAAAAGGGATTAACTACTCTTTCGCTTCTTCTTCCCCTTTTCAAAACTCACGTCTTTTTACCCGGAACGCAATGGAAAGCTTGTTGCTTTCGTAACCATTCAGCAACATTTATTGTGGCAAGTCTTACGAATGTCCCTTTCCAATTGGTTCAACGCCCTTTGAGAGGCGGGGGGGCGGGGGGCGGGGCGCTATGTCACCCCGGGTCTGAGTTACGGAGTGGAGGGAACCTAAAAAGTGGGGCAAGCATAATCAGGACTCTTTCACGGGTCATGACCTGACCCGCGGGCCGGGTCAGGAACTTTTTGAGTGATCACCACGGGTCGGGTCGGGTGGAGTCGGGTGGGGTCGGGTCAGGAGGTTTTCAACCTCTCAGGGGCCGGCTTGGATCACTCTTACCCGGCCCGACCTGACCTGACCCGCGAGGCATGACCCAGCCCGTGAACAGCCCTGATATATTATGCAGTAGATGGAATGGAAAGAAAATATTTTTTTTCGGAGGCGGTTCAGACACAACGTCAAATCAAGAAGCCGTCCTCTCTCCTATCAAGTGTTTCCTTGTATCAGCACACCAGGAACCTTTCTACGGCAGGTCGTGTAGTGTGTGATGGTACGTTCCTTAACCCATTCATAACTGGGATAATTATCCGACACTAATTCCAAGTAGTTTGTCCCCAAATACGTGGGACCAGTTCTTAAGGAGTTAAGGTTCATTCAGCAAGGCGAAGTTGATTCATTTATTCAAATCACCACAGACTTGTCGCATGATTTTTATGAGGCAATGCATAAGAGACGTATAACCAGCTATGTCACAAAAAGAAAGCGTTACGTTGGCGTTCGTGCTTCCTTACCCCCCATTTTTTTTCCTGCAAAAAAGCTTTTCACAATGCAAAAATAATGCCATAATTCCAAGTGTTTTGTCCCTCAAAACGCTGACGCATTTCTAAAGGGACCAAGAGCTTATTGAGCGGCGTTCAAACCCACCATTTAATCCGGTGCCTTTGAGGGCTTACCAAGCTGCCTTTCAAATATTCCATCGAATCCGGTGTCCGTGAGGGTCTTGCTGAGCTCTGCTTTCAAATTCACCGTTGAGCTCGCTCGCCCCCCCCCCCCCCCCCCCCCCCCCCCCCCACCCCGCCGCGCGCGCTTTTGGTGCGAGCAATGTCTGCCGGGTCAGAGGCGGTTCTTAGCAGGATGCAGCTCACCCTCCATGCGACTCGCCCTACCCCCGACGTTGCGCTTCGCGCTTAGTGCAAGTAATGCCTGCCTGGTCGGTGAAAACCCGATGAACTCCGTCCCGGCATCGCAGAGATGCGAGGGTATATATATAGATGGTCATATATACGACTACGGCCACGCATGACATGAGTACACCCCCCCCCCCCTGGTTGGTTAAAAATCCCGACATGCTCCGTCCCGGCATCGCAGAGATGCGAGGGTCTTGTGGTCATACGACTACGGCAATGTATGGCAATAAGTACACCCCCCCCCTCTCCCCTCTCGAGCTCTGCATAGACCCTGGCCCAGCTTCCACAAACATGGTTGAAATGTGCTCGACAGTAACGGTTAACCCTAACCCCTACAAAACCCTGTAAGCCGACCCCGCGTGGGAATTTTCTCCCGAATGAAGATGAAATGAGGAGTTATACTATTCTACTGTTAATGACAGTGTAGACTATCATCCATTTTGTCCAAAACGCTGGGCCCCAAGTCGTAGACACTACTCGCACCACCAACCATGGATGTCCAAAAAGATGGACCCAAGTCATAAATATACTACCGCCAACTATTTCGTGGAAAAAGCTGGGCCCTAAGTTGGAAACAGTTACCACCAACCATCTTTCCAAGCTCGGCCGAGTCGTAAACACTACGTGTCGCCATCCATTTTTGTCGAAGCTGGGCCCAAGTCATAAACAATACCACCAACCATATATATACATATAATATATGTTGTCGAAGCTATAGACCAATTCGTAATCACCACCACCAACCATTGTTTCGATGATTGTGAACGATCAACCTATATTGTCGACGCTGGGCAAAGTCGGAAACATTACATATCACCAACCATTTTGTTGCAAAAGCTCCCCCAATTCGTAAGCACTTCGTACCACCAACCATGTTGTCGAAAAAGTTGGGCCCAAGTCGGGAACATTACCACCAACCATTTTGTCCGAGCTCGGCCAAGTCGTAAACACTACGTATCACCAACCATTTTGTCCAAGCTTGGCCCAAGCCGTAAACACTATGTATCACCAACCATTTTGTCGAAAAATCTCGGCCAAGTCGTATACACTACCATCAACCATGTTGTCGAAAAATATGGGTCCTACACACTGCCACCAACCATTTTGCCCAAGCTCGGCCAAGTCGTAAACACTACAGTACGTATCACCAACTATTTTGTCCAAGCTGGGCCCAAGTCGTAAACACTATCGCCAATCATGTTGTCCATGCTGGGCCCAATTCGTAAACTCTTCGTACCTCCAACCATTTTTTCGAAGCTGAGCCTTGTCGTAAATACCACCAACCATTATGTCGAAGCTTGTGGACCATCATCCATGTTGTCCAAGCTGAGGCCAAGTCGTAAACACTACTTATCACCAACATTTTTTTTGTAAGCTGGGCCAAGTCGTAAACACTACGGTGCCACCAACCATTTTGTTTTTACTTCGAAAAAGCTGGGCCAAGTCGTAACCACCACTGCTTCTTTCAATAGCCCACTCCCCCGTCCTTCTTGCTCTTAACACAGTCAAAAATCGTGTGCTCGACCTCCTCCTTCTCCTCCTCCTCCCCCTCCCCTCTCTCGCATCCTCGCCAACTGCAAAATACGCCCACCAGGCTAAATTTCACCCGGCATGCACAACGGAGCCGAGACTGCCGGCGGCCTCGAGTCGTCGAAGCCCGAAACCGGAAGCGGACCTGAATCTGAATCCGGAGAAGCGTGGAATGGCGGCGCGAGCGAGTCGGACGTCATGAGCGACCAACAGACCGAGTTCGGCACGACCGTGGTGGCGGCTCTGTCGGAAAATGCGTTCCACAACGTGGAGTCCTACAGTCCCAGCGCGCTGGTACTCGCGGTGCGGGAGTCAGACACCGAGCTCGTCCACGAGCTGTGCGCGGCGGGGGCGGACCTCGACGGCGGGTTCCTCCCCGCGGGGACTCCCCTGCTCTTGGCCGCGTTTCTCGGGTTTGCAGAGTTGGTGGAGGCGTTGTTGGATTGCGGGGCCGACGTGGATGTGACGTCCACGGAGCGGGACTGCACGCCGCTGCACGCCGCTGCGTACTTCGGGCGCGTGGAAGTCGTCCGAATGCTGTGCGCTTACGGCGCTTCGGTGAACCGAACGGACGCTTTCGGAGTGCGGGCTCTGTTCCTGTCCGAGTCTGCGGCCGTCTCTCGCGCGCTGTTGGAGTACGGGGCGGACGTTAACCTGCGCTCCGGGCCGGAGCTGCGCACGGCCTTGCACGCCGCGGTGGACACAGGGAACACGGAAGCCGTCGAATTTCTGTGCACGATGGACGCGGATGTCAACCTCACGGATGCTAGGGGCATGACGCCCCTCCACCTCACCGTGAGGCTCCGCAACGGCGTTGAGATGGCGTCGGCTCTGATCGACGCCGGGGCGGACAAGGGCTGCTCCGGGCCGGAGGGGTTCACCCCTCTGCACGAGGCCGGCCGGTACGGGTGCGTCGAGCTCGTGAGGCTGCTCTGCTCGGCCGGGGTGGAGGTCGATCGGGTGAGCGAGGAAGGCAAGACCGCCCTGCACTGCTGCATGGCGCACGGGGACACCGCGGCGGCGGCGGCGGTGCTGCTGGAGTTCGGGGCGGACGTGAACCGCTCCTATGGGCCGTCGAACCGCACGGCGTTGCACGTGGCGTCAGCGAACGGGCACCACGAGCTCGTGAAGCTGGTGTGTCGGGCCGGCGCGAAGATCGAGCAAGTAGGGGCGGAGGGCGCGGCGCCTCTGCACCTCGCCGCCGCGTTCGGCGGGACCGAGGCGGTGACGGTGCTGTTGGGCTGCGGGGCGGACGTTAACTGCGTCACCGAGAAGTACGGGTTTACGCCCCTGCACATCGCGGCGAAGGGCGGAAGCGCGGAGCTGGTCAGGGTGATGTGCGAGGCCGGGGCCAAGGTGGACGCCATCCCCTCCGACGGGCTGACCGCGCTCTGCTACGCCGTGCACTTCGGCAACGTTAGCGTCGCCGCGGCCTTGCTCGCCGGCGGGGCGGACGTGGACAGAGTCGACGCGCACGGGAAGACCGCCCTGCACTGGTCAATCTCCTCGGACAACAGCGCCTCGGCTGTGCACACCCTGCTGGACGCGGGCGCCGACATAAACCGGCCCAGCGGGCACAAGCACCGCACGGCGCTGCACTTGGCGGCTCTGCTGGGGCGCACCGAACCCGCCCGCGAGCTGTGTGCGGCGGGGGCGCTCGTAGATCAAAAGGACATCGAGGGAAGGACGGCCCTCCACCTGGCGGCGCTGATGGACGAGGCCGATGTTGCGCGGGTTCTGCTGGACCGCGGGGCCGACCCGAACGCTACGCGGGCCGACGGAGAACCCCCGCTGCTCGACGCCGTGCGGATAGGGAGCGTGAGGCTCGTCCACCTGCTGTGCAAGGCCGGGGCGGCGGTTGATTGGGTCGACGCCTCCGGTAAGACGGCCCTCTACTTCTCGGTGCTGCACGACAAGGGCGACGTCGCCGAAGTCCTGCTGAACCACGGGGCAAGGAAGGACGCCGGGGAGTCGGACCAGCTTCCCCCGCTCTACCTCGCCGCGGTGCTGGGGCACGCGAACGTCACGAGGGCGCTGTGCCTGGCCGGGGCGGACCTGCAGGTGGTCAACAACTTCGGTCTCACGCCTCTGCACGCGGCCGCCAGAGCCGGGTTCGACGAGGTGGTCAAGCTCTTGCTGGAGCACGGGGCGGAGGTGAACACGCGCGACAACAGTCTGGTCCGCACGCCGCTGTACCTGGCGGCGGAGAGCCTGCGGTCGAAGTGCGTCAGGACGCTCTGCGCGGCCGGGGCGGACACCTCCATCGAGAGCTCGAACGGTAGGACCCCGCTGGCCGAGGCCACGCTGAGCTTCGACGTGGAGAGCCTCGCGGCGCTGTGCGAGTTCGGCGCGGACCCCAACTCCCCCATCATCTCGACCCCCCTGTTCACGCCCCTCATATTCTCGGCGCTCCACGGACGTGCGGACGTGGTGAGGATGCTCCTCAAGGCGGGAGCGCAGGCCGACCTCTGCGGGGAAAACGGGGTGACCTCCCTCTACGGCGCCGCCGACCTCAACCGCCACGCGGTCTTGGAGGAGCTCCTGGAGGCGGGGGCGGACACGGAGGCCAGGCCGGTGGGCCCCGAGCGCGAGACCTCCCTTCAGGCGGCGTGCCGCAAGAGCAACGTGGAGAGCGTGCTGGTGCTTCTGCGGGGTGGCGCCGACGAGGCGGCCCCTGTGCGGGTGGTGCGCCCGCCCCCGCCGCCACAAAGCCCCGGGCGTGACGGCGCGCGAGCGGGGAGAGCTACGGCGGCTGCCGCCGCGGCGGCCGCGGCGGCAGCGGCGGCGGCAGCGGCAGCGACGGCGGCGAGGGTGGGTGGCTCCGGAAGGGCTTGCCCCGTTCGTACGCCCGCGCCCGCGCGCGCGAGGGTCGTTACCTCGATAGACGTCGTGGGCATGGGAAAGTTTAACCCGGGCGAGGACCCCGAGCAGCGCTACGAGGGCGAGACCGACGAGCAGTTTGCGGCCCGCCGGGACCCCGCGGCAATTCGGAGAATACGCGAGGCGCTCTTGCAGATGACGAGGGACAAGCTGTGGGCGCGGAGGGGCGGGCTGGTGATGCTCAGGGGTCGCCTCGAGAAGGAAACCCCCTCTGGGGAGACTCAACCGCGGAAGGGGGGGGATTGCTATGCGGGGGGGACCGTGCCCGCGGCGGTGGCGATGGAGACCACGCAAACCACCGCCACGCGAAACGGGGACGGTGACGGCGCGGACGGTCGGGTAGCAGTAGTAGCTGGCGACGCCCGCGCGACGCCCGGGGGAAAGCGGAAGAGGGACGGGGCAGGGATAGAAGGAGGAGGAGGAGGGCAAAAATGGAAAATAAAATGGTTTGCTCAGAAAGGAAGACAAGTTGGGGGCGGGGGCGGGGGGGACCAAGGACAGGGGCAGGGTGACGCCGAGATTTACGGCAAGTTTGGTGTGCTGGGCAAGCGCAAGGCCGGTGATACGCCGAACGAACCCGCCGGCAAACTTCTCAAGACGGGAATTATTGCCGTAGAGCCGGGGTTGGAGAAAGGGAAGGCGCTTGGCGCAGTGGACTGCAAGGGGGGGGTGCGCGCTGTTAGTGAGATCGTCGCGCCTCGCGCGGGTGTGGACGCGGGAGATTCGGCCGCGGACGAGAAGGAGGTGGACGCGGCGTGCAGCAGCGATGGCTGTGGTGTCGTTGGCGGTGCCGCGTCGGCTGAGCTCCGCGAAACTATGGAGCGGCTTTTGGACTTGGCGCACGTCGAGGAGGGTGCCTTCAGACACGTGGTTTGCTTTTTTTGAAGGGTGCGGATGACGGGGGGCGGGGGAAGGGGGGGGTACTCATGTCGTGCACGGCCGTAGTCGTATGACCATAGACCCTCGCGCGAAGCGCCTGGGGGGGGGTATACTCACGTCATGCATCCCTACAATGCCGGGACGGAGCACGTTGGGTTTTCACCAACCAGGCAGACATTGCTTGCACCAAGCGCGAAGCGCCGTGGGGGAGTAGGGGGGAGGGGGGCAGAATCGTGTGCCGTTTGATATGCAGGCTAGGGGCAGGAGGAGGGTGTAAATGTTTGCGACACTGCCCGGTTGGTGTAAGGACCGTTTTTGGAGCTTAATTTGAATTCCAAACGATCCGTTACATTTCTGGACAGAGTCGTATCATTTGCGTGTGTTTTGGAGTTCAGCAGGAATGGGCAGAGAGTGGACCAGCGTGTGGTTTGTACCCGATGGTTTGTGTGTCGGGACGTTTTTTTTTTGTTGGGGGGGGGAGGGCGCCGTCGTGTACTCGGCGTTGACTGGTCAGTCGAAATTGAGTCGTTTTGAGGCTTCTCGAGGGCTTGGGCTGGCTATATGTACTGCTGGGGCGTGCTCGTTTACAAGCGAGAAGGAGAGAGATCAGAGAAGGAGAGAGACGGAGACAGAGAGAGAAGAGAGCGAGGGGGGGGGGGGAGAGAGAGAGAGAGAGAGAGAGAAGGAGAGAGAGACTGCATACCTAGCCTATACATACGTAAGCCCCCCACTATCTGCTGTTGTGCGACAAAGAGTGTACCCCCGCGCGAGTGTCACGCGCGCAATTACGACGTACCCGGCAATACCCTTAAACCAAGGGGGCCGCGATTTTCTGTGTGGTAATATTAGAACCGTTGTAAAACGTGTACGTACGTGTGGCGGGGCGGTTTGTGTGTACCACGTACCAGGTACAGTAAGTAGCGGTCCCTCTATAGTGCCGGTTGAGTAATGCCGGCTGCCCGCTATAGGGTGCCTGTGGAATCGCTTGTCGCAGAAGATGGGATTAACCAGTGTGGTAATGTGCGGAGTTAGTGCCGGTTCCCGCTATCTATAGTGCCGGTATTGTTGCCTGGCGCATACCGGCACTATAGAATGGACCACTAGTGCTTGCTGTACCGGCACTATAGAATGGACCACTACTGCTGTACCTGGAATGTATTCACTGCCCCTGAGCTTGGGTGTACGAACGAAAAAGTACAATAGATGAAATGCGAACAAACAATGGATGGGCATTAGTTATTGTATGGTTATGTCGGCGTTTGATTTTTGTGTAATAAGGATGGCGATTGTTTGGTGCTTTTTTTTTGTCCGCTCAACTAACGATAGTATATGCCCCTATATAGGTACCACTCTCAAGAAGCAAGCAGGTATGAGTACGAGAGTGCCTCGGGCATGCCGATAGCAGTGTAAAACTCGCCTGTACCTGTTACTGCTGCGTCTATCTTTCTGCTGTTGGCTACGGTGAGATTGCGTCGGGTATGCTGGGAGACCGTTTTTTTTAGACGCGTCAAGTCACGGCCGTCTTTTGTCCTTAATATATGCTAGTTTCAGTGTAGAGGGCGGTCAGTCGAGGGGACTCAAACCGCGGTCCCTAACATACAGCAGTTTTTGCGCAGTGTTTTTTGGGCCGCACATAATACATGCCGAACTTGCACTTTCGGGAGCGAAGTTTTAAGGAAACTATTGCTTCACTTGACGGCGGGCGGCGGCGGCGGCGGCGGTGGTGGTAGTTGTGGACCGCATCGATCGGCGCTGTTTCCGTACCTGGTATATGCATACCTCGGAATGGTCACGATGTCGTCGTGATTGCGTGGAGCGTCGTTCGGAAAGGTGAACTAGCAGCGCTGTCATGTGTGTATCGTGGGGGGGGCAATCGGCAATCGAGCTACTAGCTGTCTGTCGCCTTTTGGTATCGACTCGACTCGTCTTTACCTACTCGTACCAGGTATGCCGGTTTGTGCCGACGGGGGGGGGGCTGTTCCTGTCGCGGTGGTAAAATAAATACTTCCAACCAATGAAAAAATAAAAAAATGTTTGGAAAAAAAAGGTTAGGGCCCGTTTTAACGAAGAAGAAAAAAAATCAATTTGGAAAAAAAAAAAAATCAAATCCGCTTTTCATTGGTCAACACACGCACCAGCACCAAAGATTAGGATCTTGGGGCATAATATTTGGCGCTGGTGCGTGTGTAGACCAATGAAAAGCGAATTCGAATTTTATTTTTTCCAAACTGAATTTATTTTATACTCGTTAATTCGGGCCCTTACTTCTCGTACGTACTCGAACATATTACAGCAGTATATGCCTGGTTCATATTACCTGGTGGTGTATATTATGCGTGTGGTGTGTGCAATTCAACGTTCAATGAATGCGTGATGTTTTTTTTCCTTTTTTTTTTTTCATGTTCTTCCTTTTGAATGGTCACTTTTTTTTAATACTTTCCAGCTTCGTAAGGTAACCGAGCTGGGTACTCCACATTGTAGAAGAAATAGAATTTACTGGGAATATTCTTTTGCTCTATACATATACATATATACGTACTGCGACTATAAATAGCCCAAAATTTTGAGGTGGCAGGTGGGGGTGGTGGATGCAATATAGCTCCGCGGTCTATGGTGCACAGCTTCATAAATATGGCGCTCGGTTCGATTCCACGCTGCTACGACGTTTTTTTTTTTTTTGGCAATCGGCGATTTTACGAATTTGAGGAATTTTGACCGTTTACGGTTCGCGCTTCGCGCTCACGGCCTCCGGCGGCTCCTGCGGAGGGCTAAATATATTTCTGCACCTTGTGGGTGGGAGCAGGGTGCCAAATGGGATCATATCCGAGTGGGATCAGGTTTCGGTGGGATCAGGGGAGCAAACAAAGGCCTGTTTTGCTTTCCCGCCAGTTTTTGTTTCCCGCTTGTTTTTATGGGGAATATTCCCAGAACGTTCTATTTCTACACTGTGGAAGACTCTACTGTCCGAACCAGAAAACTCGACATCTGGGACTGCAACAGCCATCCCCATACACCCACAGCTGCAGCATGAGACGATCGAGGGCACCTGGTACCACTCCCACCCTCGGGGCTGTGGGCCTTTCCTACGCGTGCCTTGCACTCGCGGCACCCTCCTTCGCGTTTGCATTCAACATCGGGCCAAGCAGTGTGGGATGGGTAAGGCATCACCGTCATCACGCAGCAGCTCCGCAACGGGCAGCAGGCACAGCAGCCTTTGCCTCTCCGACTATGGTCGCTGCGGAGCCCGTTGCTGGACTGATGAAGACCGTGACGGTCGACCTGGACGACAGATCGTACCCCATCTACATCGGGACAGGCATCTTAGAAAGGTAAATATGCTGTAACGCTGTAAACGCTTGGATATATGTCGAGGAAAATGCAGGGTCGCTTTTCTTGGCCCAGTGCGGCGCATCATGTCATATAGCAGATAGGTGACGGTCTTTCCAAGGCGAGGCCGACCTTCTGCTTCTCTCGAGGCGCTTTGTTACTGCATGTTCGTGTGTAGGGCACCATAGACCAGAAGAAAGGCCCGCGTGGATGGTGATGAGAGATTGCGAGATTGCTCTTTTCCAGTCGATAGTTTGGTTCGTCCAGCTGGTTGCTCGTGGACTCGTGTGCTGCCGCTGGTCGGCGGTACTTTTGCGGTCCACATGCCCTCTTGGTTTGATCTACCGCCGGTACGATGAGTATATACCAGGTACGTACGACAACACAGCATCAAGTTTTGTGGTTTGCTTGCTTGATTTGCTCGCTTGCTTTGCTCGCTTGCTTTGCTTGCGTGCGTGTGTGCGTGCTTGCCTGCGTCCCTGCGTGCTTGCTTGCCTGCCTGTCTGTCTTGCCTGCTTGCCTGCTTGCTGCCTGCTTGCCTGCTTGCCTGCTTGCCTGCTTGCCTGCTTGCCTGCTTGCCTGCTTGCCTGCTTGCCTGCTTGCCTGCTTGCCTGCTTGCCTGCTTGCCTGCTTGCCTGCTTGCCTGCTTGCCTGCTTGCCTGCTTGCCTGCTTGCCTGCTTGCCTGCTTGCCTGCTTGCCTGCTTGCCTGCTTGCCTGCTTGCCTGCTTGCCTGCTTGCCTGCTTGCCTGCTTGCCTGCTTGCCTGCTTGCCTGCTTGCCTGCTTGCCTGCTTGCCTGCTTGCCTGCTTGCCTGCTTGCCTGCTTGCCTGCTTGCCTGCTTGCCTGCTTGCCTGCTTGCCTGCTTGCCTGCTTGCCTGCTTGCCTGCTTGCCTGCTTGCCTGCTTGCCTGCTTGCCTGCTTGCCTGCTTGCCTGCTTGCCTGCTTGCCTGCTTGCCTGCTTGCCTGCTTGCCTGCTTGCCTGCTTGCCTGCTTGCCTGCTTGCCTGCTTGCCTGCTTGCCTGCTTGCCTGCTTGCCTGCTTGCCTGCTTGCCTGCTTGCCTGCTTGCCTGCTTGCCTGCTTGCCTGCTTGCCTGCTTGCCTGCTTGCCTGCTTGCCTGCTTGCCTGCTTGCCTGCTTGCCTGCTTGCCTGCTTGCCTGCTTGCCTGCTTGCCTGCTTGCCTGCTTGCCTGCTTGCCTGCTTGCCTGCTTGCCTGCTTGCCTGCTTGCCTGCTTGCCTGCTTGCCTGCTTGCCTGCTTGCCTGCTTGCCTGCTTGCCTGCTTGCCTGCTTGCCTGCTTGCCTGCTTGCCTGCTTGCCTGCTTGCCTGCTTGCCTGCTTGCCTGCTTGCCTGCTTGCCTGCTTGCCTGCTTGCCTGCTTGCCTGCTTGCCTGCTTGCCTGCTTGCCTGCTTGCCTGCTTGCCTGCTTGCCTGCTTGCCTGCTTGCCTGCTTGCCTGCTTGCCTGCTTGCCTGCTTGCCTGCTTGCCTGCTTGCCTGCTTGCCTGCTTGCCTGCTTGCCTGCTTGCCTGCTTGCCTGCTTGCCTGCTTGCCTGCTTGCCTGCTTGCCTGCTTGCCTGCTTGCCTGCTTGCCTGCTTGCCTGCTTGCCTGCTTGCCTGCTTGCCTGCTTGCCTGCTTGCCTGCTTGCCTGCTTGCCTGCTTGCCTGCTTGCCTGCTTGCCTGCTTGCCTGCTTGCCTGCTTGCCTGCTTGCCTGCTTGCCTGCTTGCCTGCTTGCCTGCTTGCCTGCTTGCCTGCTTGCCTGCTTGCCTGCTTGCCTGCTTGCCTGCTTGCCTGCTTGCCTGCTTGCCTGCTTGCCTGCTTGCCTGCTTGCCTGCTTGCCTGCTTGCCTGCTTGCCTGCTTGCCTGCTTGCCTGCTTGCCTGCTTGCCTGCTTGCCTGCTTGCCTGCTTGCCTGCTTGCCTGCTTGCCTGCTTGCCTGCTTGCCTGCTTGCCTGCTTGCCTGCTTGCCTGCTTGCCTGCTTGCCTGCTTGCCTGCTTGCCTGCTTGCCTGCTTGCCTGCTTGCCTGCTTGCCTGCTTGCCTGCTTGCCTGCTTGCCTGCTTGCCTGCTTGCCTGCTTGCCTGCTTGCCTGCTTGCCTGCTTGCCTGCTTGCCTGCTTGCCTGCTTGCCTGCTTGCCTGCTTGCCTGCTTGCCTGCTTGCCTGCTTGCCTGCTTGCCTGCTTGCCTGCTTGCCTGCTTGCCTGCTTGCCTGCTTGCCTGCTTGCCTGCTTGCCTGCTTGCCTGCTTGCCTGCTTGCCTGCTTGCCTGCTTGCCTGCTTGCCTGCTTGCCTGCTTGCCTGCTTGCCTGCTTGCCTGCTTGCCTGCTTGCCTGCTTGCCTGCTTGCCTGCTTGCCTGCTTGCCTGCTTGCCTGCTTGCCTGCTTGCCTGCTTGCCTGCTTGCCTGCTTGCCTGCTTGCCTGCTTGCCTGCTTGCCTGCTTGCCTGCTTGCCTGCTTGCCTGCTTGCCTGCTTGCCTGCTTGCCTGCTTGCCTGCTTGCCTGCTTGCCTGCTTGCCTGCTTGCCTGCTTGCCTGCTTGCCTGCTTGCCTGCTTGCCTGCTTGCCTGCTTGCCTGCTTGCCTGCTTGCCTGCTTGCCTGCTTGCCTGCTTGCCTGCTTGCCTGCTTGCCTGCTTGCCTGCTTGCCTGCTTGCCTGCTTGCCTGCTTGCCTGCTTGCCTGCTTGCCTGCTTGCCTGCTTGCCTGCTTGCCTGCTTGCCTGCTTGCCTGCTTGCCTGCTTGCCTGCTTGCCTGCTTGCCTGCTTGCCTGCTTGCCTGCTTGCCTGCTTGCCTGCTTGCCTGCTTGCCTGCTTGCCTGCTTGCCTGCTTGCCTGCTTGCCTGCTTGCCTGCTTGCCTGCTTGCCTGCTTGCCTGCTTGCCTGCTTGCCTGCTTGCCTGCTTGCCTGCTTGCCTGCTTGCCTGCTTGCCTGCTTGCCTGCTTGCCTGCTTGCCTGCTTGCCTGCTTGCCTGCTTGCCTGCTTGCCTGCTTGCCTGCTTGCCTGCTTGCCTGCTTGCCTGCTTGCCTGCTTGCCTGCTTGCCTGCTTGCCTGCTTGCCTGCTTGCCTGCTTGCCTGCTTGCCTGCTTGCCTGCTTGCCTGCTTGCCTGCTTGCCTGCTTGCCTGCTTGCCTGCTTGCCTGCTTGCCTGCTTGCCTGCTTGCCTGCTTGCCTGCTTGCCTGCTTGCCTGCTTGCCTGCTTGCCTGCTTGCCTGCTTGCCTGCTTGCCTGCTTGCCTGCTTGCCTGCTTGCCTGCTTGCCTGCTTGCCTGCTTGCCTGCTTGCCTGCTTGCCTGCTTGCCTGCTTGCCTGCTTGCCTGCTTGCCTGCTTGCCTGCTTGCCTGCTTGCCTGCTTGCCTGCTTGCCTGCTTGCCTGCTTGCCTGCTTGCCTGCTTGCCTGCTTGCCTGCTTGCCTGCTTGCCTGCTTGCCTGCTTGCCTGCTTGCCTGCTTGCCTGCTTGCCTGCTTGCCTGCTTGCCTGCTTGCCTGCTTGCCTGCTTGCCTGCTTGCCTGCTTGCCTGCTTGCCTGCTTGCCTGCTTGCCTGCTTGCCTGCTTGCCTGCTTGCCTGCTTGCCTGCTTGCCTGCTTGCCTGCTTGCCTGCTTGCCTGCTTGCCTGCTTGCCTGCTTGCCTGCTTGCCTGCTTGCCTGCTTGCCTGCTTGCCTGCTTGCCTGCTTGCCTGCTTGCCTGCTTGCCTGCTTGCCTGCTTGCCTGCTTGCCTGCTTGCCTGCTTGCCTGCTTGCCTGCTTGCCTGCTTGCCTGCTTGCCTGCTTGCCTGCTTGCCTGCTTGCCTGCTTGCCTGCTTGCCTGCTTGCCTGCTTGCCTGCTTGCCTGCTTGCCTGCTTGCCTGCTTGCCTGCTTGCCTGCTTGCCTGCTTGCCTGCTTGCCTGCTTGCCTGCTTGCCTGCTTGCCTGCTTGCCTGCTTGCCTGCTTGCCTGCTTGCCTGCTTGCCTGCTTGCCTGCTTGCCTGCTTGCCTGCTTGCCTGCTTGCCGGCTTGCCTGCGTATTATCAACATGCTTTATACGATGTACGATTCGTGCACGTATGCTTTAATACTAGATAGTAGCTTAGGGCCTCAGTACGATTCACCTCCTTTTGGAAGTTGTTTTCAGTTGGGACTGGCACGCATACAATCTGATGAGCGGTTTACCAGAGAGGGGGAGAGAGGGGGGGGGGTGTACTCACGTCATGCACGGCCGTAGTCGTATGACCATAGACCCTCGCACCCCTACAATGCCGGGACGGAGCACGTTGGGTTTTCAGAGGGGGGGGGGGACATATACGTGTAGCTTGTGTAACAACCCTGACTCTATCTCCGACCGCCTGGGAAGGCGCTCGGGAAAGTTCTCGAAGTGAAGGCTGTCAGGAGGAGTTTGTGAGCAATGTTTAAGTGGTAAGGGACTTGCGTGACGCGCTCGAAGCACGGTACACTACCAGGTATTAAATAGTCGTCCTGCTGTGTCGTCACTCCAGGCGGTTTATGACGAGACCGACGGCGTTGCTCACTTTGTTGGTCGTTGCACCTGTGGGTATCATACCAAAAGCTGACGTGTTTTTATATTTTTATAAAAACTGTTTCAGAGTGTAATCCGACACCTTAACGTTGGCGTCGTGGGGCACTCCTTACCCCCATTGGTCTTTTACCCGCCTCCCTACCCCCCCCCCCCCCCCCCCCCCCCCCTTGCGGTCATATCGCCTCTCGCAGCGGAGAACTGCTGCGCCGGCACGTAACATCGAAGAAAGCTCTGGTGATTACCAACGACAAGGTCGGCCCGCTCTACCTGGACAAGACGGTTGCGGTGCGTGCTCTATGCGTATATGTGCTATACACGTCGGGGTGGATTATCGTGACCAGAGAAACGTCCTCGCCCGACCGGAACCCCCCCCCCCCCCCCCCTCACCTCCCCTTCCCCCTCACCCTCTCCCCCAACACCACGGTGCTTAGAGTATGGCACAAGCAATGTCTGCCTGGTCGGTGAAAACCCGACATGCTCCATCCCGGCATTGTAGGGATGCGAGTGTCTATGGTCATATATACGACTACGGCCATGCATGACATGAGTACCCCCTCCCCCTCCCCCCCTGCCCTCCCTCCCCTGCAGCTCCCCCCTGCCCGCGGTTAAGATCCTTGAGGCCGGTGGCGTGTGAGGTTGGAAGATCCGTCGTTCTGCCGAATGGGAGGAGTTCAAGAGACCTCGAAATCCTGACGAAGATCTGGACAAGGCTCTGTCTGCTCGGACTCGACCGCAAGTGACCTTCGTCGCGCTCGAGGGCGTGATCGGTGACATGGTGGGCTTCGCGGGCCGCCACTTCTACCACGCCTAGTTGGGGGGTCAAGCTTGTGCAGGTTTGTCACTGTGTATATTGTGTTTATGATGGCTCTTTAAATAACGGTTATGAGATTTGTTTGGAACTGTTTGGTATGGGAGGGTCTTGGTATGTGTGAGGAGCGGGGGGGCGGGTGGGAGGGGGGGGGTCTGCGAACGTCCATCTACAAAGGGAGCCAAGTTTTGTGCAAGGTTTTTTGTGTGTTGTGTTTTCGAACTACGAATAGACTCTTGACTGGTTTGTATGGGAGGGTTTAATTGATGAGGAGGGAGGGTGTAACGGGGAGCGGGGGGGGGGTCGTGGTGCAGACGGGTCTTGCGAGGCTGAAAGGATGCGGGAACGTGGCGTTTCAGTGCTTGATTTTTAGCGTTGTGATGTGGGGGAGAGCACACGCGTTTACTCGGCAGCTGGAAAGCTGACACAGATTGTTCTGGCACAATGTGCTGGTTGGGTACATGTGCTTGTGCCGTAGAAATGGCGGCATGCTATTGATATGAGCTCGATAGTAGCACTGTCAATGCTCTCTTTCTCGCGCGGCTTCTGGATCATCCATGGGAGGTGCGGTAGGCCCGGCGGGGCTTGGACCCCGACCCCGAATCGTCATGTTGACCCTGGTATTAGAAGCACCCAGGGGATTCACGGGTCTGTATCCTTCACGAGGAATTCATGCACGAAACGCGCGAGCATTATACCGCTCTGGGCGTAAATGTAAGGACCGTTTATATATGAATATGAAGACCAAGTGGTCCTTAAGTTTCCGGTCAAAAGTATTATGTACCTAGTAACTTGCAAGGTTGAATATCGACCTCGACCAAAATCGGGAGAACTCACAGCTGACGTTTTCGTTTTTTTTGTCCCTCTTTACAAAAACTTGCAAGGGTGTTCTTCGTAGGGTATGTGCCCTGGAAAGTACCCGAGTACCTACCCTCAAGTATGTACCCTGGGAGTGCCCGGGTACGTACCTGATCCCGATTTTGCACCCCGATTGTGCACCCTGGGTGTACTCGGGTACCCTACCCTCGAGTGTATACCCTAGGAGAACCCGGGTGCCTACCCCCAACTCCCGAGTATATACCCTGGGAGTACCCGGGTACGTACCCCGACCATATACCATGGCTCTTGACGGGTCATGACCCGATCCGCGGGTCAGGTCAGGAAGTTTTTGATATATCACGGGTCGGTTCGGGTCAGGAGCTTTTCAAATTATCACGGGCCGGGTCGGGTCGAACTTACCCAACCCGACCCGGTCTGACCCGTGAACAGCCCTGGCTGTATACCCTGGGAGTACCCGGGTACCTACCCCCGAGTATGACCTGAAGAAGCACGTTTGGTACCCGGGTACGCCAGAGTAAATACAGTACATGCTTAACACACCTTTGAAAACGTGCCATGTCGGTGATCATGACGTACGCGCGAAACCTTCTTTTTTCTTCTTCTTTTTTTCTTTTTTTGCCTCGCGCGTTTTATTTTATTTTGTTTTTTGTGTTTCGTTTTTTACAGGTTCCCACCACCCTGATGGCCATGGTTGACTCGGCGGTCGGCGGCAAGACCGCGGTGAACCACCCTCTAGGCAAGAACATGATCGGGGCGTTCTACCAGCCGCAGGCGGTGCTGGCCGACATGGACACGCTCAAGAGCCTCCCCGACAGGGAATTGGTGCGCTGAACACTTTTCTGTTTTGTGTTTTTCATACAGTATGCATGACGGGGGGGGGGGTGCGGGGTTTGGGGGGGGTTTGGGGGCGGGGTGTATTCATGCCATGCATGGCCATAGTCGTATGATCATAGACCCGGTGTGCTGAATACAATGTTCGTGTTGTTTGTGCAGTATGCATGGCGTGGGGTGTTGGTATGGTGTTGGGAGGGGGGGGGGGGGGGTGTACTGGGGGTCAGTTTTAACCTTAGGAGAAATGGAATGGAACAGGTGGAGGGGCGGGTGGGGGGAAGGGGTGCGGTTCAGTCGCAACTTTAAGAGAAGCGGAACAGTATGCAGCAGCAGATACTGTATGATTTTAGATAGTCGACCCCAATGGGGTGTCACCGCGCGATGGATGCCCCACGAGACCCGACGCTCCGAAGAGCCGACGCCCCAAGAGTACGACGCTCCAAAGATAAGTCGCTCCATAACTCCGATGAGCATTTACCTGCCGGCTTCCACCCCTGCCGATTGCCTCTTCTACTCCGCGCCTCGCCTCGCCTCGCCTCGCCTCGCTGCGACGTGCTCCACTCTGCATTTGGCTGCGCTGTGTTCCCGTATGCGGTGCTCTGCGCTACCATACGCCACGCAATCCTACGCTACGCTATCTTACGATATGCGAGGAATGCGCCGTGCTGTGTGTGTACGCTACGGTGCGACACACTTGCGATAAGCTACGCTACGATGCGGTATGCTATGCTATACATGTGCGACAATGTTAAGGGCATGCCTCGGTATACGGTATACGCTACGGCAGTGGCATACTGCGATACGCTACGCTCCCGACACGATATGCCACGCCACGCTTACGATACGACTTGCTAGACTGCGGTACGATATATCAGGCTAAGATACGATGTGCTACGCTATGCGACGATATTTGCCCCGCTGCCCTCACGCGCAGGCCTCGGGGATCGCGGAGGTGGTGAAGTACGGGCTGATCAAGGACAGCGAGTTCTTCGAGTGGCAGGAAGGCTGCATGGAGAAGATGGCCGCTCGCGACGAGATGGTGCTGGCCGAAGCCGTCGAGAGGTCTTGCGTCAACAAGGCGGAGGTAAGTCGGGGTGGGGGGTGGGGAGTGGGGAGGGGCGCGCGAGCGAGCGAGCGAGCGAACGCGGTAGAGACCTGTATTTCCTCGCGGTTGTCTTAAGTTGGTGGTTTGCGGTGGACCCCCACCCCACTCAGTTGACTGACACGGCCGTTTTGGCGAAAGGGTGAGCACGATTTAGTTGTTTTGGCGCGCGGCTGCGCGGGCGGGTGGATGAACGGTTTTATTTTGTCGCAAACTTGTGCATCGGTCGGCTCGTTTAGCAGTGGATTTTTTTTTTTTTTTTTTGTCACACGGAAGAGCAAGACAGGGGTGGGTGCCCCGAGACTGCGAGTGTTCCGCGGGAAGAGTCTTCTTGTTCTTCCTAGCGACGGGATGAAAGCGAGGCCTGGGCCGCAGATAGTCGGCTACGTTTTCTGGTGCTGTGCGTAGTACTGCTGTACTTGGTACCTGGTGGTATTAAGCACTCTGTCCCCGGTCACGGTGAACCCCCCCCCCCTATGGTCATACGACTACGGCCGTGCACGACATGAGTACACCCCTGGTTGGTGAAAACCCAACGTGCTCCGTCCCGGCATTGTAGGGATGCGAGGGTCTATGGTCATACGACTACGGCCGTGCACGACATGAGTACCCCCCCCCCTCCCCACTCCGTCTCGAAAGGGATGCGTGGTCAATGGTCAAATGACTAAGGCAAGCAACAAATGAGTACGCCCCCCCCCCCCCCCCCCCCCCCCCCCCCCCCCCGTGACAGATCTGGATAGTCTAGCGAACCGCAATAGACGGGTACAACGGACACTCTGCGCGGAATGATTTGGAGACAGCTGAACGCCGGCAACAGGGTGTGGCTGGCCGGACACAGCAAGGGCGGGGCTGTCGCCGCCACCGCGGCGTCGCGCCTTCTTCTCGGAGACGCGGTGGGCGACGCCGCCCTGCCCAACCCAGCCTTGAGACGCCCCGAGGACAGGCAGCTGACCATTCGCTACGGCCCCCTGTCGAAGCTGTCCGTGTTTACTTTTAACGCTCCGAAGTCGTTTTCGGTGCCGCTAGCGGAGGCGTACGAGGCGAGGTTGGCGGAGGTCGGCGCGGAGCACGTGCGGGTCGAGCACAGGGCGGATCGGGTTCGGAAGCTGCCCCCGCTTGCTGAGATGAAGCATGTCGGAGTGAGCCAGCTGATCGGGGAAGGGGTGTTGGAGGACACCGGGGTGGTGGTCGGTGCGGCGATAGCGATAGGGGGAGTCGCGGCGGCCTTGATCGCCATGGCCGCGAAGGTGGCTAACAGCCATTGATTGGGTGATGAGATGCGGCGGGATTTTTCGCACCGACCAGTCGTTGAGTAGGTGATAGACATGGTTGATGACATGCGGCGGGATTTTTCGCACCGACCAGTCGGTGAGCTGGTGATGATATGGTTGATGACATGCGGCGGAATATTTTGCGACGACCAATCAGCGCTGCTGATGATTGATTGATGACACAAGGCGGAATATTTTGCGACGACCAATCAGCGCTGCTGATGATCAGTTGATGGGATACGGCGGGACCTTTTGCGACGACCGATCAATGCGCTGCTGGGTCTCGCTCATTTCCGTGTATCTTTCCCGAAGCATTGGCGCATGTTGTGAGTGACGGACGTCGATTTCCTGAAGCCATTGATTGATAGGTTGATTGGATGCGGCGGGATTTTGTTTCGCAATTTTGTTCCAGTCAAAAGCGCTGCTCACTGACTCCCCCTGTCGTCTCGTTTATCGGTACCAAAACGTTGACGAATGTAGCGACTGACAGCATCGATTTGTTCCTTGCGAATTCAGCGGGAAAAATTGACCAATCAGAAAACTGCGGGCATGAAATCCCTTTCTCTGTTCACGCCAGGCGCCGTGGCATTATTGCGATAGGGGGGGGGGTCGTGGTGCAGACGGGTCTTGCGAGGCTGAAAGGATGCGGGAACGTGGCGTTTCAGTGCTTGATTTTTAGCGTTGTGATGTGGGGGAGAGCACACGCGTTTACTCGGCAGCTGGAAAGCTGACACAGATTGTTCTGGCACAATGTGCTGGTTGGGTACATGTGCTTGTGCCGTAGAAATGGCGGCATGCTATTGATATGAGCTCGATAGTAGCACTGTCAATGCTCTCTTTCTCGCGCGGCTTCTGGATCATCCATGGGAGGTGCGGTAGGCCCGGCGGGGCTTGGACCCCGACCCCGAATCGTCATGTTGACCCTGGTATTAGAAGCACCCAGGGGATTCACGGGTCTGTATCCTTCACGAGGAATTCATGCACGAAACGCGCGAGCATTATACCGCTCTGGGCGTAAATGTAAGGACCGTTTATATATGAATATGAAGACCAAGTGGTCCTTAAGTTTCCGGTCAAAAGTATTATGTACCTAGTAACTTGCAAGGTTGAATATCGACCTCGACCAAAATCGGGAGAACTCACAGCTGACGTTTTCGTTTTTTTTGTCCCTCTTTACAAAAACTTGCAAGGGTGTTCTTCGTAGGGTATGTGCCCTGGAAAGTACCCGAGTACCTACCCTCAAGTATGTACCCTGGGAGTGCCCGGGTACGTACCTGATCCCGATTTTGCACCCCGATTGTGCACCCTGGGTGTACTCGGGTACCCTACCCTCGAGTGTATACCCTAGGAGAACCCGGGTGCCTACCCCCAACTCCCGAGTATATACCCTGGGAGTACCCGGGTACGTACCCCGACCATATACCATGGCTCTTGACGGGTCATGACCCGATCCGCGGGTCAGGTCAGGAAGTTTTTGATATATCACGGGTCGGTTCGGGTCAGGAGCTTTTCAAATTATCACGGGCCGGGTCGGGTCGAACTTACCCAACCCGACCCGGTCTGACCCGTGAACAGCCCTGGCTGTATACCCTGGGAGTACCCGGGTACCTACCCCCGAGTATGACCTGAAGAAGCACGTTTGGTACCCGGGTACGCCAGAGTAAATACAGTACATGCTTAACACACCTTTGAAAACGTGCCATGTCGGTGATCATGACGTACGCGCGAAACCTTCTTTTTTCTTCTTCTTTTTTTCTTTTTTTGCCTCGCGCGTTTTATTTTATTTTGTTTTTTGTGTTTCGTTTTTTACAGGTTCCCACCACCCTGATGGCCATGGTTGACTCGGCGGTCGGCGGCAAGACCGCGGTGAACCACCCTCTAGGCAAGAACATGATCGGGGCGTTCTACCAGCCGCAGGCGGTGCTGGCCGACATGGACACGCTCAAGAGCCTCCCCGACAGGGAATTGGTGCGCTGAACACTTTTCTGTTTTGTGTTTTTCATACAGTATGCATGACGGGGGGGGGGGTGCGGTGTTTGGGTGGAGTTTGGGGGCGGGGTGTATTCATGCCATGCATGGCCATAGTCGTATGATCATAGACCCGGTGTGCTGAATACAATGTTCGTGTTGTTTGTGCAGTATGCATGGCGTGGGGTGTTGGTATGGTGTTGGGAGGGGGGGGGGGGGGGTGTACTGGGGGTCAGTTTTAACCTTAGGAGAAATGGAATGGAACAGGTGGAGGGGCGGGTGGGGGGAAGGGGTGCGGTTCAGTCGCAACTTTAAGAGAAGCGGAACAGTATGCAGCAGCAGATACTGTATGATTTTAGATAGTCGACCCCAATGGGGTGTCACCGCGCGATGGATGCCCCACGAGACCCGACGCTCCGAAGAGCCGACGCCCCAAGAGTACGACGCTCCAAAGATAAGTCGCTCCATAACTCCGATGAGCATTTACCTGCCGGCTTCCACCCCTGCCGATTGCCTCTTCTACTCCGCGCCTCGCCTCGCCTCGCCTCGCCTCGCTGCGACGTGCTCCACTCTGCATTTGGCTGCGCTGTGTTCCCGTATGCGGTGCTCTGCGCTACCATACGCCACGCAATCCTACGCTACGCTATCTTACGATATGCGAGGAATGCGCCGTGCTGTGTGTGTACGCTACGGTGCGACACACTTGCGATAAGCTACGCTACGATGCGGTATGCTATGCTATACATGTGCGACAATGTTAAGGGCATGCCTCGGTATACGGTATACGCTACGGCAGTGGCATACTGCGATACGCTACGCTCCCGACACGATATGCCACGCCACGCTTACGATACGACTTGCTAGACTGCGGTACGATATATCAGGCTAAGATACGATGTGCTACGCTATGCGACGATATTTGCCCCGCTGCCCTCACGCGCAGGCCTCGGGGATCGCGGAGGTGGTGAAGTACGGGCTGATCAAGGACAGCGAGTTCTTCGAGTGGCAGGAAGGCTGCATGGAGAAGATGGCCGCTCGCGACGAGATGGTGCTGGCCGAAGCCGTCGAGAGGTCTTGCGTCAACAAGGCGGAGGTAAGTCGGGGTGGGGGGTGGGGAGTGGGGAGGGGCGCGCGAGCGAGCGAGCGAGCGAACGCGGTAGAGACCTGTATTTCCTCGCGGTTGTCTTAAGTTGGTGGTTTGCGGTGGACCCCCACCCCACTCAGTTGACTGACACGGCCGTTTTGGCGAAAGGGTGAGCACGATTTAGTTGTTTTGGCGCGCGGCTGCGCGGGCGGGTGGATGAACGGTTTTATTTTGTCGCAAACTTGTGCATCGGTCGGCTCGTTTAGCAGTGGATTTTTTTTTTTTTTTTTTGTCACACGGAAGAGCAAGACAGGGGTGGGTGCCCCGAGACTGCGAGTGTTCCGCGGGAAGAGTCTTCTTGTTCTTCCTAGCGACGGGATGAAAGCGAGGCCTGGGCCGCAGATAGTCGGCTACGTTTTCTGGTGCTGTGCGTAGTACTGCTGTACTTGGTACCTGGTGGTATTAAGCACTCTGTCCCCGGTCACGGTGAACCCCCCCCCCCTATGGTCATACGACTACGGCCGTGCACGACATGAGTACACCCCCCCCCCCCCACTACGGTCATCACGATATGAGTACACCCCCCTCGTTCATGTGCTTGCGTTGCCTGGGAGGACGCGTCGAGCGAGGCTTTCCATTTTTGTCCCTTCTAGTCGTAGAGCGCGAGAGTACGCTTGCAAGAGTTCAAGAGACCGCCGGCTGGTCGGCTCTTCTCGTCGCAAACTAGAATCAATCGTGCCATTAAGGTTGAGCCCTTCATGCTGTTTCCGGGCGGGCAAACTCCGTTCCCCGACTTGGCCCCCCCTGCGAGGGTCCTATGATCATACTTCATAAGTATGTACGGACTACGACCGTAACATGACATCGAGTGCCCCCCCCCCCTCCCCCAAAAACTTCGCCTCCCCTCCCCCCTCCCCTGCCCTCACCATCATCCCAACCCCTCTCCCCCACCCCACCCACCCCTCTCCCACCCTTACCACCCACTCTCACCCGCCCCCCACTCCGTCTCGAAAGGGACGCGTGGTCAATGGTCGAATGGCTATGGCAAGCGACAAATGAGTACGCCCCCCTCTCCCGCCCTCCTCCTCCCCATTTTTTTTGGTTTTGTTTTGCCCGCTTGCCTGAATAAGGTGGTGGCGGCCGACGAGAAGGAAGCCGGGCTCCGCGCGACCCTTAACTTGGGGCACACGTTCGGCCACGCCATCGAGGTGCGTACCTACATTTTTTTTTTTTCTCCCTTCGGGCTCCTCGTGTCCTCGTCCAGAGGCCCAAGATACCGACACCCTAAAAAAAACAATCGGCATAGAGTAGTGGTCCCTCTATAGTGCCGGTTGCCCGTTATATAGTGCCTGTGGAACCGCTTGGCTCAGATGGGATTCACCAGTGTGGTAGCGTAGCGTGCGGAGTAGTGCCGGTTGCCGCTATATATAGTGCCGGTATTGTTGGCTGGTGCGTACCGGCACTATAAAGGGACCACCACTGCTGTACCGGGGTCCGGTTGTGGTAAAATCCTTCTAGAGCCTCGTGGTAGCCTCATTTACATGTCTACTAGTACTACAGCAGTAGTAGGTGGCACTCGTTGCGCCACCCATACGTATACGCCTCCGTTCTGTTTTCCCATTCCCCCGGTTGGAGCCGTCCCCGCCCCAACACCAACATACCAGGTACACTTTTTTTTTTTTTTGCCCTCTTGTCAATTAATTCCACACGCGCCCCCGTTTTTCGGCGGCGGCGGTGACTGTGGCGTGTCCGCCCATTACGCGTCCTTTTCCATTACGGGTTTCCCCCCCCAGAGCTGGCAACGGGTGGAGTCAAACCTCGCGGATTGAGGTCGGGTCGGGTCAGATCGGGTTAGGGTAGCCGCAAAATTAGAAAAAAAACTCCTGACCCCGACCCGACTCGACTCGACCCGACCCGACCCGACTTGTGACATTTTGAATATTTCCTGACCCGACCCGCGGCTAGGGATCATGGCCCGTGCTGAGCTCTGTTTTTTTTCCCTCTATCGATTTTATACGTGAGTCCACGTTTTTCGGCGGCGGCGGCGGCGGCGACGGCGGTGGTGGCGACGTTTCCCAGACCGGTGTAGGCCAGGTGTAGGCCACCACAGTACGGCAGTTTTGAAGGGTTGAGGGTTATAGTTTCGGCTGACATTCTCGCACTTATAATTGTTTTGCCTTACTTAACACGCGTTTTTTTTTCTCTTTTGTTTTTCTGTTCCCCCCAATCTCTGTCGACCCCCCCCCCCCCCCCCCCCCCCCCCCCCCCCCCCCCCCCCCCCCCCCCTCCCGTTTTTCGTCGGCGGCGGTGGCGTCTTTCAGACCGGCCTGGGCTACGGCAAGCTGCTGCACGGGGAGGCGGGAGCGATTGGGATGCACATGGCGGCTGACATGTCTTGTCGGCTGGGATGGGTGGAGCAGGGGCTCGTGGACAGGACCGTGGAGCTCATGGTGAAGGCAGGGCTTCCTGTCGAGCTCCCGAAGGGGGGCGGGATGGACATGGACAAGTTTTTGAACGTGAGAAGGAGGGGGGGGGGGGGCACGAAGCCCTGACTTTCGTTTTTTTTTTTTCCGCGTAACCTTTTTAGAAGTGACGGCATCCACGATTTGTTTGGGACAAACTACTTGGAGGGTACTCGTAGACTGAGTTTAGTCTCGCAGTATTGCGCGGGGCCTTAGTACAGTAGTGGTCCCTCTATTGTGCCGGTTGCTCGCTATATTAGCGCCGGTGAAATCACATGGCACAGCAGTTTTTCATTTCCGTACGAAAACCTATGTATTTCCTCAACCCGGATGTAGAGCGCCGGTTCTTTGTTTTGTTTTGTTTTTTTGCTCTCGCTTTTGTTTCGGTTCGCGTGCTACAATAGAGGTAGGTATACCTTTTTTAGGCTGACACGGTTTCTGAATGATGGGGCCTTCTTAACCCAATTCAGAACTGAAAAAGATGTCCCACACTAATTCCAAGTAGTTTGTCCCCAAAAACGGGGGACCATTTCTTAAGGGGTTAATAACCCAAAACTCGTCGGAATTTCGTTCCTGTGTTGCACCGTGTTTCGTTGTATACCTGCGCCATGGCATTGTTCATCGGGTATGATATGTACGAAGAAGTTTTTATTCTCCTCCAAAACCAGTTTTTGACTTGCTATTAGTGTAGACCTGCTCAAGTGTGGGACCTCATAAATAACTTGGTGCACCTCTACCGTGGCATGCGACTTTGGTTCGCGCAGTTTGGACGGTGCGGACGGGCAAACGGATGGAAGGGTGTCTCGTGGGGGGGGGGGTGACCTTTGGGGGGGGGGGGGGCCCTTGGCCCCCCGGTGTTCTCCCCAGCCCCCCCCCCCCCCCCCCCCCCCCCCTCCCCCCCCCCCCCCCCCCCCCTCGTCGCCTACCCCGCCCTGCTTGCTTGCCTCTCTCTGCCTGCCTTCGACCTGATCCCTTTTTTTTTTTTTTTTTTTTTGTCTTCAGGCGATGGCCGTCGACAAGAAGGTAGCGGACGGAGAACTGCGATTGATCCTTCTCAAGGGCCCCCTGGGCGGCTGCTTGATGACGGGCGAATACGATGAGGGTGCCATGCGGGCCACCATCCAGGACTTTTGCGATCGGCAATGATTTTTGACGCTCTCCTTTTTTTTCCCTCTCGGCGCATTTTTGGTTCCTGGCCACCACCACTCCAGGATTTGTTTGGGTTGTGTGTGTACGCGGTGTACCGAGATGGCTTATACATGTAACGGTCAGGGAATACGTAGATATAATAGGCATGTTTCAACAGGCATGTTTTTTCCCGGGGACGTTTGATACGCTGCCGGGAGGTGTCCTACAATACACGTATTTCTCTTGTCTTTTCTTGTCCTATGTTGTACTCTGCTCCGTGCCTGCATGTACCCTTCCTGTTCTGTCACCATGAGTGCCCAACCATGAACCCATACGGGCCCAGTCCGCCGTCCTACCGGAGTCAGTACGTACGGGACACGTTCGTTTTCGGTAGTTTTCGTGTCGAGACACGTTCGTTTTCGGTAGTTTTCGTGTCTGTTTTTTTTCTTTTTTTTAGTCCTGGGTTTTGTTTCCGGACCCACCCAGGACGATGAGCCCTTTAGAACTGCAAACCCGTGGTGGGGAAAACACACTTGGAAACAGAGTAAACATGCATGCCTCTGCACAGCAGTGCAGTGCTATACGTATAAAAAGGTTAGTTGCTCTGTCGGCGCCTTCGTTTTCGCGTCTGTTTTTTTTTTTTTTTTTCGGTTTGTGTTTTCGTTTCTTCGTATCACGGTTTCTTCGGCACCCTTCCGCACCCTCTTTCTTTCTCTGCCTCTGCCTGCCGTTCTTTTCGAAGAGTATCAAAATAACAAACGCCATTTGGTTTCGAAAACCCTCTTCACCTATACCTGCTCATCTTCACGAGCAACCAAAGCTGGTAAAATAAAACAACACCACTTGAGCTCTCTTAGGCTCCCCCAGCAAAATATCTTCTTCAGCTATACGTAGCCGAGCTCACATGGTATTCAGGAACCCGCCTTATACAATAGCGGTTTAAGGCACACTTGACCTTATATAGTATCACGCACCAGCCAATTAGCTGCACCGGACTCTTTATTGAAGTAAGGCTCTTTTGGTCCGATGTCGCTGGTACACATCATTGGAGGCAGTTTCGTTGTGCTGCTTGCTTGGATGTGGTCGATGTGTGTACTGGTTGATTATTTGCATGGACACCTGGTAAAATGTACGTATAACACAGAAATGCTTTGGGAGCGTGAGTGATTTGTTATCGTGGGGCAGCAGTGGGGGGGCGGGGGGGCGGGGGGGGGGGGGGTGTACTTCATATTCCAGGCATGGCCGTAAGTCGTATGACCGTAGACTCTCGGGGGGAGGGGGGTACACGTTTTTTGATTTGTTTTTTATTTGATTGGGCAGATCGAACGCGTTTCATTTTAATTGCCGTTCAGGTGAGAGAGAGTAGGTAACACCTTCACATCATCAGTAAAATAAAAGTGGTGAGTGGCCATGATGTATGCATGCGTAAAAAAAACTGTCGTTCGAGAGAGAAGGTGGGATGGGGGAGTACACTATGCCCCCGGTCTACTGGAGCGGCTTCTATAATGACTAAAATCCCAAAGTATAGTGTCTGGTCTTAATTCGCGATAATTTCATGATCGTTCGTGGCAAAATAACACGCCTATTCCTACGTACAGTATTATTTTGCGCTGCCAACGACCATTCAATGCAAGTTTCGGATTAGATGAGGCCTCCTGCCCCGGTCGGTGGTCCTATCGAAACTTCAAACTTCCTTGTGTTTCTTAGTTCGTCCTTAGCCACCTTTCGGGAGCTGCGTTGTCTCACCCAAACTTGCTTCGTACTACGTATGTATGCATGTACTGGTATATACATTCGGCGTGCTTCGGCGCGTACGCGGATGAAACTGACTCGAAAGCTGCAGACTGTAGAATAGATTGAAAACTCAGGAAACATGTCCTAGATCATGCAGGTTTCACGGCTCCCACCCGCCAACAGGAGCTAGATCATACAGATCATACAGATCAGGAATATATCTTCCCTGAAGGACCTAGATAATGAAGTGGAAAAGGACGATCTGTGACCTGATAGGAAAGGTTGGGCACTAAATGCCTTGAAGTATATGTCGTACATAGGTAAAGAGTCGGTCACAAAACGGATTCAAGTATATGTCACCCCTTCCCCCCACCCCCCCTTCCGCCCGCGAACGACATGTATGTCCAACTCGACGCTATCTCGGACGTGTTTTTTTGCGAGGTTTTCCGTAGTATTTTTTCGATTTCCTCAACCATCCATGCTGTATATATATATATACGTCGGACAAGAAAGTGATTCATCACCGGATCGGTATATGTACGAGGTCGGGCACGAAACGGCTTTGAAAACGGACGGACAAAACCTGAATTTTCGTTTCAGAAACAACCCCCACAGCAGTTTGCTTTGATTTGACACTGACTGGATTTTGCTTTTTTCTTCTTCCACTCACTCCTCCAGCCATGATCTACAGTAGATAATCTACAGATACATCAAGGTCTAGATCATCTACAGATATATCATGGTCTAGATCATCTACAGATAGATCATGGTCTAGATCATCTACAGATAGATCATGGTCTAGATCATCTACAGATAGATCATGATCTACGGTAGATCATCTAGTACCCCACCTGCCGCTGTGAGAGGCTGTGCAGGATCTGCATACACACATACATACATACGTACACGCCAAAACCCAGGGAACATGCGCTACGGGATCATGCGGATTATTCGGGTCTCAGCCGGCAGCACGCGAGCTAAACCATACCAGGTATACGAACAAGATCGGAAACACATCTTCTGCCTTGAAAATATCTCGTCGATCGCGACGTGGGAAGCGATGATCTATCCCAGGTGGTGCTAAAATGTTGTGCGATCAACTGGCCTCCTCATTTGCGATCGTAGTAAGCATTGATGGAGCTTGCTGCGTGATTGATAACTGCATAGCGTGTTACGTTTCGTGCCGCCGTCAGAGTAGGCTTCTTTGCGAGGAGAGGAAAGACGCCGATCCTGCATGGCCGACCGACCACACGGCGAGGGGTCCGTCATATGTATTTACCAGTACGAGTTACAGGCACTGATCTGGGAAAATTGTTCGCCGTTTTATTGAGACCGAAGAATAACGAAAGATGAAAAATAAAAACAAGTACGTACGTATTCCCCACTTTTCCTGGGTTCTCTGTCGCGGAAAGTCAAATTATTGTGTACGATCAAAATGCATAAATACCACTCTCGTACCGGTACTTCCGATACCCAGACAGGTGTGGCGGTGGTAGCGGCGGCGGCCAAAGAAAAGCACCCTCAGGCAACCCTGGGCAAGGTGGCTCTTGTGTTTCGGTAGAGGCAGAGGTGGTGGTGGAGGAGGAGGCGGTGGTGGTGAGGTTGAGGGAGGGGGGGGCTGGACAAGGTGGCTCTGGCGCTTCGGTACAGGCAGAGGTGGTGGTAATGGTGTAGGGAGGTGGTAGTGGTGGAGGCGTTGGTGGTTGTGGGGGTGGGGCTGAGGGAGGGGGGGGTCACGGCGGGGTGTGCGAACTAAAACCAAACAAATCAAATACCTTAAAAAACAAAAACGTATTAATTTTATCCGCACACCTTGCACAAGTTTCCACCCGTTTCTAGAAACACGCCGCCAGCAGCCGTCGGTCAACATGCGTGCTGAACGTATCTGCCACCGGCGTATCAATTGATAGGCTCATAACTGTTGCCTTCCAAACAACTTAAACGACAAGAGAGAGAGGTGAAGGGTTGAGGCCTTCCGCACACCGCGAAGAGCTCGCAAAAAAATCACAATGATCGGGAAACGTGTTATTGGACAAGACGGACCAGTCAGCCCTGAAAAAGGTACGCAGAGCGACGCCACGCCCTCGCGAGCGGCAACCAGGGGAGCAAGCTGCCTTTTCTCAACACCAGCAGCATAATTACTTCCATCGCGCACAAGAGCGCAAGGAGACGGCAACACGCGTTGTCGACAACTACCTTACGAGGTAGCTTACGGTCCACGGTACGAGGCTTCGTACCGTACCAACTTATGTATACCGCACGACGTACCATACCGCCCACTGTATCACGTACAATATGGCACAAATTACGACATAACATGCCGTCCACCGCAAGAGGTATCCTACCGTACTGCCAGCAGTACGAGGTACGAAGACAGTGTGAAATGCCGTACCATACCGCCCACCGCGCGGGCTTCCGTACCGTACCGCCACCCGTACGAGGAACCATACCGTATCGTCTAGCCAACGAGGTACCTCTACCGTACCGTTTTTCGAATGGGGAACCATACCGTACTGTCCACCGCACGAAATACCATACCGTCCACCATATGAGGTACTTTACCATAACCACACCATATCGTCCACCGTGCAAGGTGTCCCATACCACACCATACAATATGGCTGTACCAATCGGCGTCTTAACCACTTACCCCGCTCTAACTACTGTCACTAAAACGTTTAACCTAAAAAGAAGGCTCTTCTACTCGTCGTCCGAATCGTCGAAGGTGGTCTTGGTTGACTTCTTGTCCATGTCAACGTCTTTTGCGAACGCCCCGTACAGCTTGTGCTCCTTCTTCTTAACGTGGGTCCCGAACTTCGTCAACGCTTCCGGCACCGATTGGTTCGCGTCCTGTCATTCACAAGGTTATGGGGTATAGCCATGGGAGGGGAAGAGGGCGGGATGGGTTGGGTTGGGTTGGGTTGGGTTGGGTTGGGTTGGGTTGGGTTGGGTTGGGTTGGGTTGGGTTGGGTTGGGCTGGGCTGGGCTGGGTTGGGTTGGGTTGAGTTGGGCTGAGTGGGGCGGCATGGGGTGTTTGTGGTACCAAAAAAACACAAATACACACACACACACTTCAAAATTTATGTTTCGTACAAAAGTCGAGCCACATTTTTCCAACTCCCAATTTAGTAAGTGCTGTCGCGTACTGCATTGCACTCTGTCCTCCCGACGAGGGCGCAGTTGTATGAGGGTTAATCTTCGACTCAAATCAAATCAGGAAAACGGGCCTCTCTCCGCCTCTCCTGCTTTACACCCGCGCTTCGGCCAAAAAGGGCCCAAATACCCCCCCCCCCTAGCAGGATGCAGCTCACCCTCCATGCGACTCGCCCAATACCTCACGGCGTTTCGCGCTTGGTGCAAGCAATGTCTGCCTGGTTGGTGAAAACCCAACGCGCTCCGTCCCGGCATTGTAGGGATGCGAGGGTCTATGGTCATACGACTACGGCCGCGCACGACATGAATACAACCCCCCCGAACCTCTCCCTGTCTCTCCTGCCCTACACGCGCTTCAGCCAGAAAAGGGCCCAAATATCCCTTCCCCCCTGGTCCCTTCCTCCCCCCCCCCCTCTCCTGCTCTACATTCGAAGCTCAGCCAAAACCAAAGCACCCTGAAATCTCCGTCCCGGCACTGTAGGAATACAAAAGTATATGGTCATACGACTACGTCCATGCACGACATGAGTACACCCGCCCCCCCCCCCCCCGAACACAAACACAATCATCAATCCACGCACCTGGAGAACGTTGACGAGCTCCCCCGCCCTCGCCTTGTCCCCCTGGTGGAAGTACGTGTGCGACACGC
>MEHQ01004211.1:94404-105148 GCA_008828725.1 Saccharina japonica
AGAGAGAGACAGATAGAGAGGGAGAGGGAGAGGGAGAGGGAGAGGGAGAGGGAGAGAGAGAGAGAGAGAGAGAGAGAGAGAGAGATACCTCAGACATGAAGCCGACAGCAGATGGGGAATCACGGAATCACCATACTACCAAACACTACCATCCATCCAACCAACACAAACCACACACCATCACCCACCACCCACAACCGCATACCTAAACCTTTCAAAACAGCGCGATCATCATCCACCACGCGCTTACACCACAACTCATTACAGCACAAAAATACATTCCCACCATCATCAACATCAAATACCACCACCGCCACCAGCCATCATCAACACCCACTATCACCACCGCCACTACTACCACTACCGGCGCTATCGGCCGAGTACCCACCTGCCCCTTGTCCCCGTGCACCGCAACGGCGTCGTAGTTATTTCGCTGCAGGAACTGCTCCAGACGCGCCGCCTCGCGCTTGTACAGCGCGAACACCAACACTCGGTTTTTCCTGGTATTCGTAGGGCGAGAGAAACGCGGCAGGGCGTGGTTAGAAAGGTCGACGCAGTCGCGGGCAAGGACGGGGTGCTCATCTCATGCATGGCCGTAGCCGTGTGACCATAGACGCGGGGGGGGGAGTCCTTCGAGCCCAAAGGGGGCGGGGACAGAAGCAAGAGTGGAAAATATCGTCGTTATCATTTTGATTTTCAGCGTTTTTTCTTCTTTCGTTTTCGTTTTTGTTGTCCTCGTCATTTTTATTTGTAATTCGATTTTGTTTTCGAGTAATTCTTCGTGCTCATTTTTATTTTCGAGTTTCGTTTTCATTTCCGCTACGTGGTCCATATAACGGGATGTACATCCTGCATGAGGACATATAAAACCCGTAAGTACGCGCGATCGACGTATTACACTCAGCTACGTAGCAAATATGAGTTTCGACGAAATCCTCGAGCTCACAGCTGTTTTTTTTTCTTCTAATATATACTAGCGTCAGGATTGCGCTTCTGTCTTTTCATTCTGTGTTCTGGGGTTAATTGCCGAGCGCTTGCCATATGCCCCACGGAGCCGGTAAACACCGCCCCATCGTGTGCTCATCAAATGAAACACAAAACGACCCAAAAAAATCCCACAAGCTGATTGATACGAGAAAAACGGCCGCTACCTTGCCACGTACCGTACGAACTATATGTTGGCATACACACATACTAAGTATACCAGGTACCGGTGTACATTAGTGGACACACAACATCGAAGCGGCCAGTTGGGCCTAAAAGGCGGTTGGAAGGGGGGGGTGGGGGGTTACTGGAAGGAACGCGCAACCACCATCAAGGGCGACACCAACACGCCGACATTGGTGAAAAAAACTTCGTCCAACAGTGTTGCATCGAGTCGGGAGCGTGCGGAGAACGGTGTCGCCCACCACCGCCGCGACCACCACTACCAACACCATCAAAACTACGCCACCGCCACCACCACCACCACGAACAACACCACCACCACCCCCGCCATCACTACGACCACGCATAGGGCTACTGAGTTGTTTCCAGCCAATCAAGGGCGGCGCATCCATCCCTATGTACATCCCGACTACCAGTTACACAATAATATGAATAACCAGTAGATGAACGGAAGGGGGTTGGGTGCTGACCACCCCACCCCGCCCCTTGTGGGCTGCAGTAAGCCTGCCTGACCTTGTCTTGTGACACTGGGCAAGCAGCCGCAGGAGCTTGCCGTCGCGCTCCCTCTCCTCCACCACCTCCACGTGCTGCTCCACGCGGTAGTTGGCGGTCAAGTCATCGGCACCCACGGTTACCTGAAAACGACAAAAACAGGGACAAGGAACAAAAAAAAAAAAAAAACAGGCGGGTCCGGTTGTGTTACGTATTATATTAATCTATTTGCTGCACGTGAATCGCGAAAAAAAAAAAAAAAATTGAACGTGATTGAACCGTCTCCCGTCCCCCCTACTAGGAACGCCTTCCGCAGTACTACCTGGGAAAAACAAACAAAAAAGGGACGGTAGAGAGCCATTGCACCCCCTAAAGAGGGGACGGCGTCCAAGCAAGGTAACCACGTCACCGCACCGGTTCGTTCGTTCGTCCATCCGAGGCAACCAACGGTCCGTTCGTCGAACCTAGACAACCACCGGTCCGTTCGTCCATCCAAGGCAACCAACGGTCCGTTCGTCCAACCAAGGAAATCACCGGTCCGTTCGTCCAACCAAGGCAACCAACGGTCCGTTCGTCCAACCAAGGAAACCAACGGTCCGTTCGTCCAACCTAGACAACCACCGGTCCGTTCGTCCATCCAAGGCAACCAACGGTCCGTTCGTCCAACCAAGGTAACCACCGGTCCATTCGTCCAACCAAGCTATAGGCATGTACTTTACCTTGACTGGATTGGTGAGAAACTCCGCGGCAAGGTCGCGGATGGACTTGGGCCACGTGGCCGAGAACATCGCCGTCTGCCGCTCGCCCGCCGCCGCGCAGTAGCCGATGATGTCGCGCACGTCCTGCTCGAACCCCAGGTCGAGCATGCGGTCCGCCTCGTCGAGCACCAAGGATGTCACCTGTTACAAGCGGGAGACTGGCACCGTGAGAATAAGGACGATAACAACAAAAAACGTACGCGCACAAGCAGCATGCATGCATTCCTCCCCAGTGAAAAAACAAAACATATGAACGTTGAAAGTATTAGTGAAAAAACAACACTAAAGCAATCAGACATGAAACGAAACCGAAAAAAAAAAAAATCCAGGTCAAAAAATAATACCTGGTATATACAAATACAAGTATAATATGTACATCGTATTATGCAAAAAGCAATCGAACAAAACAAAAAAATCCATTACGTAGAGAAATAGAGTTTTTTTGGGCAGCGGTCAAAAAAAGGTATACCTGGTCCGTTTGCGGCCAAAAACAGGTACATACTTAAAATCAAGTCAAAAACGCACTCCACGTGCGCTGCCATTGGTCCAAAACTCGTTGTACCTGTTTTTGCCTCTTTAAAACCCCGGTATACCTGATTTTGTCTACTCTGCTTGACTTTCACCTTTTTTTTGTCGTTTTTAAGCCAATCAGAAGCCCTTCATAGTTCCACCCTATGCCCCCTATACAAATGCCGACGTACGCGGAGACCCCCTCCTCCCTTCGCACCTCGCACCACACGCCACTCGAGCGACACACATATCTGCCTGCGCACCTCCGCCGAAATAATACGAGATAGAAGGCTCCCCTTCGGGATTCGGGATTGTGGTTGACTTAGAATACCACAGGGGTGTCGCAAGCTGAGAAGAGAGAATACAGTAGCAGGCGTTCGTTCCTCGTACTATCAATAGCAGCTACTCGTATGCGTAGCCACCGGGCGAGCACGAAGAACATGAAACAACTCTTCATTTTTGCGTTGCAAGGAACGGCAGTTCGTGGGGTGCGTTTTAAACTTGATTTTAGTATGTACCTGTTTTTGGCCCCGAACGGACCAGATGTACCTGTTTTTGGCCGCTGCCCTAAATAAAAATATTATAAATTCGCCAGCTGTGAGTTTCATGATTAAAAACACAAAAAAAAGTTCAGCAGCGAGCGCCGCACTGAAGCCCGTGCCGGCAGTAAAGTAGCCTGTGCTCTACTTTACCCACGGGTGATATATTGTTACAGCAGTAAGGTTCAGGTGTTGCTCAGGTTACGCACCAAGATTGTTACTATTGTTGGCGGGCCCCAGAGCTTTCTACGCAACAACCTGTATCATTGGTAGAGCAGCGCATTCCTTCGTCGACTACATGGTACCCTGGTATACAACAAGCAGTAGCAGCAGTACCTCTGTGTCCCAAAAGTATAAGAACCCTGTGAACCATTTGCACGTCAATAGTCTTGTGCGAACGATTTAAACATTTTTTTGTTTTTTAGGCACAGAGGGGTACACGTACTGATATTTCGGGGTGTTTCATTGGTCAACAGGCCTAAACGTCATCACACGCATTCATTTGCAGTTGAATATAATTGGTATACGTAGGGATGGATATTTCAGTGTGTTTCATTGGTCAACACGTGTTATCACGCGCATTATTTGCAGTTGGCACGACTAGGTGCGTCCCATATTATTAATAGTAAAATAGGAATGCGCATCCACCAGCTATTTTTCGGGGTTGATTTGCTTGTTGGTTAGTTTCTCGAACTCGGGGTCGATTAAAAATGGTTATTTGTTGATTAAATTCAACTTAATCAACCACAAGGACATTTGAACAATAACCATGATTCTGGATGATTTTCTACCGTATATTTGATAGATTCCGGCGCCAACAGCCTTTTTTCGGTAATCACGGAGTCCATTCGCCCACGCACGGTGTCTAAAGTGTAGAGTACCGTACAATGCGTGCGACTACGTGCAACAACCACAGCGTTCCACTCACAGCAAGACGCCAATAATCCATGTACTTAATTACTACGCATGTAGCCTATGTACCCCGGTGTGGTGCCACAATTTCGCCATTCACTTCATTGCAATAGCCGAAAGCAGGAAAGAGACGGCAAACAGAGTAGGTGCCAGACCGACTAGCTGGTAGAACCTGCCTGTACTACGGGCACAAACCTGCCTCAGCTGGCCTTTGGTGTGCTCCGGCTGGCTGTCCTATCCTGTCGTTCTCAGTCTTGCTCTGTTGGCGCTGTTTCGGTCCATTTCATTTCCTTTCATTTCATTTGGTTTTTATTGGAGGTCGCATCTCCTCTGGGAGAAGCACGACACTTTCTTTCTTTCTTGTCATGCTTTTTATGTGGTTGCTTGATTGTTGATTTGCTTCAGTATATTTACTTTTTAGTATTTTTTTTTTCTTTTTTCTCTTTTGTTCTCTTGCATGCACCTGGATTGCTACCAGGGTAGGTCTTGCCTGTCGTATATGGCGATGCATTGTCTGCTCTGCTTACTGCACTGAGTGTAGTATCTCTGTGTCGTAGTTTTGTGACCACAGAACTGGTACCTTTTTAGGATGAAGAATCGGCACGGACACTGGGTGTGCTGGATGTCGACGGGTAGAAAGGAAGGTTTAATGTGAAGAACACACACACACAATAGCACGAGTGGTCTGCACGCTACTCGTACGTGCCGATAATTAACCCGTGCCCACTAATTTGGGGACAAACTACTTGGAAATAGTGTCGGATAATTATCCCAGTTATGAATGGGTTAAGGAACGTACCATCACACACTACACGACCTGCCGTAGAAAGGTTCCTGGTGTGCTGATACAAGGAAACACTTGATAGGAGAGAGGACGGCTTCTTGATTTGACGTTGTGTCTGAACCGCCTCCGAAAAAAAATATTTTCTTTCCATTCCATCTACTGCATAATATATCAGGGCTGTTCACGGGCTGGGTCATGCCTCGCGGGTCAGGTCAGGTCGGGCCGGGTAAGAGTGATCCAAGCCGGCCCCTGAGAGGTTGAAAACCTCCTGACCCGACCCCACCCGACTCCACCCGACCCGACCCGTGGTGATCACTCAAAAAGTTCCTGACCCGGCCCGCGGGTCAGGTCATGACCCGTGAAAGAGTCCTGATTATGCTTGCCCCACTTTTTAGGTTCCCTCCACTCCGTAACTCAGACCCGGGGTGACATAGCGCCCCGCCCCCCGCCCCCCCGCCTCTCAAAGGGCGTTGAACCAATTGGAAAGGGACATTCGTAAGACTTGCCACAATAAATGTTGCTGAATGGTTACGAAAGCAACAAGCTTTCCATTGCGTTCCGGGTAAAAAGACGTGAGTTTTGAAAAGGGGAAGAAGAAGCGAAAGAGTAGTTAATCCCTTTTTACCACTACACGCCCGTTTCGGGGACACATTATACTTGGAATTAGAGTCATACTTCGTGTGTACGTGTATGTAAAGTGCAGTATTAAAAAAGAGTATCTTGTTCAGGAGGACCGGACAGTCCGCTCGGAACAAACACGAACATGCAAGCGACTAGGTGATTGGTGCTGGGGAGTGTTGCGACATTGGCCGGGAGGCCCACGAGGGCATCATGGGGATACACATCATGATATGGCTTGGGAGCACGCGACAGAGCGCATGTAGACGCCATAGGCCTCGCCCGCTTCAAAGGCCATGCGATATGGCCAACCAAGGCCTGACCAGGAGGCTCACGAGGGAATAAACGGGGTGGCGGACGAGACCCTGGCGATACATTTCTGGCAAAAGTGTGGAGCTGTTGTCCATGGAAACTGCAGGGGTCGTCGTCGAGCCGCGACGGCGATATCGTAACCTCTTAATATTTTCCCCGAAGGTGCCACTTGGATGGGTAGCACTGCCTCCTCCGATGCATGCCGTGCGCTACATTTTCGTGTGGAGTTAGTTACCTTCCGTGTCTATTAGAGTGCTCGCTGCCCCCACATAACGGTAGCGTTGTCTTAACCCTTATAGGACTGGAGTCCCGTTTTGGGGACAAATTACTTAGAATTAGAGTGGTTTGTCCCCAAAACGGGACTGCAGTTCTATAAGGGTTAAGAGTTGAGCTGCACGGTACCAACGCAAAAATCAGTTGGGCTAACGTCAACTGTTCAGGGTCAGTAGTCCAGAATTCCAAATGTATCCAAACCCTAATAAAAAAAAGCAGCTTGGGAATGGAACGAACGATTACGAATATTTGGTGAAAGACGTGTCACACCGTGAAGGGACGTATTGTATACCAGGTACGTATCATACGAGTGCAAGATACTTGTCAAATGGAGCTGCTTGTATCCCCACATCATACCTATGCATCCGCGCATGTTGCCCTCTGGCTCTTTTTACCCAAAGTTACAAGAACAAAAAAACTCAGGCTTGGAGATCGAAACCTTCGTCGAACCTCATATTTGCACACTGCGTGTGATAGTGCGATCGCGTGCTAAAGTATGGGGTGCATGATCTCGTGAAGGATATAGCTCGGTGACCTCCCTGGGTGATAGCACCACACGATACATAGTCATCGACATCCAATCAACATCCAGTGTCCGTGCTGATTCTTGATCTTACAGGTATACCGTTACCAGGTACTGGTATGATACAAGCGCTGTAGAAAGAGCGAAGAACACCCGTACGTACATATGATACACACAGCAGAGACACGGGCCGCCGCGACATATTTACCGCACACCCGGGTTTTGAGCCTCAGTGCGTCGTGCCGGCTCAGAAGTCGACGGCCGGGGTGGGGTCACTCTGCTACTCTTCTCTGCCATTATTGTTTCTTGCACAGACCAGGTATATAAACACAGCAGTAGAATACAGAGCTCTACCGGTACGCGTAAGGATGTGAGTTATCGCACAGGGCGCAGGGGGCGATCGTTTTTCAGCGCTCGATTTCTCGACAACGGTAACAGGTAAGAAGACGGTATACAAGGAAGGGTGCTAATCCGAACAACGTGAAGGACAGGGTACGTACTTACGTACGTACGTAGATACTTCGTATATACGTACGTAGATACGCACCGTCAATCTCTGATCACAAATGTCAACCATGAAGATACGTCAACCAACCAACGTCCGGTCTACGAGCACCTGCCATCCATCATGGATGGTCTTTAGTCTAACGGTTGATGTTCGGGAACAACAAACCCCGAACGCTTCCAGGGAGCAAAGGGCCCCTCCAATGAGAACGCCCCCCGCTCACTATAATACGCAGCCTCGTACGACATAATATATATATAATGCACAGATAAAGGATCTCTTCTTGCGAGACGCGAGGGAGGGTCTTGTGTAGGGACCTCCTTGCCACATTCATATGTATATACCAGGTATGACGCAAAAGGAGTGCACGTCAAGGCCGCGGACAAACCCGTCCAAGACCCTGACAAAGGCCGGCAACATCGGAGGAGGCGAGAGCGATCCCAACAATATAATGTTCGACTTTTACGTAGCATCCTCTACTCGTGTACGACCGTTGTCGAGGAATCGGCCGCTGAAAACCGATCGCACCACTCGCTGCGCGCTACGATACGATATGTACGTAACTCGCATCCTCTCGTTATAAGAGTGCGGGGTGGTGGTATATATGATACTCGAAGGATAACATACTGAACATCTGGTGACTGGTGACGTCTTTTGAGTACGTAAACACATAAAAAACGCCGCTACTGCTGTCTTGGACTAGTTTGGTCCATCGCAGCGTCTCGCGAGCCATCCAGCCGCCACGCGGAGCGATACACCCAATGTAGGTCAACCCAGGCCCCTCGCCTGTTGGCAGCTCCGAGAAAGCCCCCCCACCTTGTTCCTAGAGGCACACTGCTGGCACGATGCTACTACCGGTACAACAGAGTAGTACTCGTAGACCAGGTTGATGGGGGCATAAAACCATTCAAATACGTAGTAAGTAAACAAGGTTTCAATTTTCAATACGGGGAGAAGGAAGACCGGTTGTTCCTATCGTTTATCAAGGTCAGATGCCTGCAGTGCCTACCCGACTCCAGCGAACACGATTCAATGACGGACCTCACCTTCCTCAAGTTACCCTCCGTCTTTACGCTGTGCCCGAGAGTAGGGCCTATAAGCCGCTTGGCTGCAGGTAACAGATGATACAGCAGGAGGGGACCAAAACCAAAATCGACATGCTTTTTCGTGTACATAACGCCTTTGAATTGGTTGGAAACCCCATCAAACTTTTCCGAACCAGAAAACTCGACATCTGGGACTGCAACAGCCATCCCCATACACCCACAGCTGCAGCATGAGACGATCGAGGGCACCTGGTACCACTCCCACCCTCGGGGCTGTGGGCCTTTCCTACGCGTGCCTTGCACTCGCGGCACCCTCCTTCGCGTTTGCAT
Organism: Saccharina japonica; assembly: GCA_008828725.1. Classification (NCBI taxonomy): domain Eukaryota; class Phaeophyceae; order Laminariales; family Laminariaceae; genus Saccharina; species Saccharina japonica. The sequence continues at coordinate 103,174 of MEHQ01004211.1, forward strand.
TCAACATCGGGCCAAGCAGTGTGGGATGGGTAAGGCATCACCGTCATCACGCAGCAGCTCCGCAACGGGCAGCAGGCACAGCAGCCTTTGCCTCTCCGACTATGGTCGCTGCGGAGCCCGTTGCTGGACTGATGAAGACCGTGACGGTCGACCTGGACGACAGATCGTACCCCATCTACATCGGGACAGGCATCTTAGAAAGGTAAATATGCTGTAACGCTGTAAACGCTTGGATATATGTCGAGGAAAATGCAGGGTCGCTTTTCTTGGCCCAGTGCGGCGCATCATGTAATATAGCAGATAGGTGACGGTCTTTCCAAGGCGAGGCCGACCTTCTGCTTCTCTCGAGGCGCTTTGTTACTGCATGTTCGTGTGTAGGGCACCATAGACCAGAAGAAAGGCCCGCGTGGATGGTGATGAGAGATTGCGAGATTGCTCTTTTCCAGTCGATAGTTTGGTTCGTCCAGCTGGTTGCTCGTGGATTCGTGTGCTGCCGCTGGTCGGCGGTACTTTTGCGGTCCACATGCCCTCTTGGTTTGATCTACCGCCGGTACGATGAGTACCAGGTACGTACGACAACACAGCATCAAGTTTTGTGGTTTGCTTGCTTGATTTGCTCGCTTGCTTTGCTCGCTTGCTTTGCTTGCGTGCGTGTGTGCGTGCTTGCCTGCGTTCCTGCGTCCCTGCGTGCTTGCTTGCCTGCCTGTCTGTCTTGCCTGCTTGCCTGCTTCCCTTCTTGCCTGCTTGCCTGCTTGCCTGCTTGCCTGCTTGCCTGCTTGCCTGCTTGCCTGCTTGCCTGCTTGCCTGCTTGCCTGCTTGCCTGCTTGCCTGCTTGCCTGCTTGCCTGCTTGCCTGCTTGCCTGCTTGCCTGCTTGCCTGCTTGCCTGCTTGCCTGCTTGCCTGCTTGCCTGCTTGCCTGCTTGCCTGCTTGCCTGCTTGCCTGCTTGCCTGCTTGCCTGCTTGCCTGCTTGCCTGCTTGCCTGCTTGCCTGCTTGCCTGCTTGCCTGCTTGCCTGCTTGCCTGCTTGCCTGCTTGCCTGCTTGCCTGCTTGCCTGCTTGCCTGCTTGCCTGCTTGCCTGCTTGCCTGCTTGCCTGCTTGCCTGCTTGCCTGCTTGCCTGCTTGCCTGCTTGCCTGCTTGCCTGCTTGCCTGCTTGCCTGCTTGCCTGCTTGCCTGCTTGCCTGCTTGCCTGCTTGCCTGCTTGCCTGCTTGCCTGCTTGCCTGCTTGCCTGCTTGCCTGCTTGCCTGCTTGCCTGCTTGCCTGCTTGCCCGTTTGCCCGCTTGCCGGCTTGCCTGCGTATTATCAACATGCTTTATACGATGTACGATTCGTGCACGTATGCTTTAATACTAGATAGTAGCTTAGGGCCTCAGTACGATTCACCTCCTTTTGGAAGTTGTTTTCAGTTGGGACTGGCACGCATACAATCTGATGAGCGGTTTACCAGAGAGGGGGAGAGAGGGGGGGGGGTGTACTCACGTCATGCACGGCCGTAGTCGTATGACCATAGACCCTCGCACCCCTACAATGCCGGGACGGAGCACGTTGGGTTTTCAGAGGGGGGGGGGGACATATACGTGTAGCTTGTGTAACAACCCTGACTCTATCTCCGACCGCCTGGGAAGGCGCTCGGGAAAGTTCTCGAAGTGAAGGCTGTCAGGAGGAGTTTGTGAGCAATGTTTAAGTGGTAAGGGACTTGCGTGACGCGCTCGAAGCACGGTACACTACCAGGTATTAAATAGTCGTCCTGCTGTGTCGTCACTCCAGGCGGTTTATGACGAGACCGACGGCGTTGCTCACTTTGTTGGTCGTGCACCTGTGGGTATCATACCAAAAGCTGACGTGTTTTTATATTTTTATAAAAACTGTTTCAGAGTGTAATCCGACACCTTAACGTTGGCGTCGTGGGGCACTCCTTACCCCCATTGGTCTTTTACCCGCCTCCCTACCCCCCCCCCCCCCCCCCCCCCCCCCC
>MEHQ01004211.1:114906-133212 GCA_008828725.1 Saccharina japonica
GGGGGGGGTGTACTTCATATTCAGGCATGGCCGTAGTCGTATGACCGTAGACTCTCGGGGGGAGGGGGGGGGTACCGTTGTTTTTTATTTGATTGGGCAGATCGAACGCGTTCCATTTGAATTGCCGTTCAGGTGAGTGAGAGTAGGTAACACCTTCACATCATCAGTAAAATAAAAGTGGTGAGTGGCCATGATGTATGCACGCGTAAAAAAAACTGTCGTTCGAGAGAGAAGGTGGGATGGGGGAGTACACTATGCCCCCGGTCTACTGGAGCGGCTTCTATAATGACTAATAAAATCCCAAAGTATAGTGTCTGTCTTAATTCGCGATAATTTCATGATCGTTCGTGCCAAAATAACACGCTTATTCCTACGTACAGTATTATTTTGCGCTGCCAACAACCATTCAATGTAAGTTTCAGGTTAGATGAGGCCTCCTGCCCCGGTCGGTGGTCCTATCGAAACTTCAAACTTCCTTGTGGTTCTTAGTTCGTCCTTAGCCACCTTCCGGGAGCTGCGTTGTCTCACCCAAACTTGCTTCGTACTACGTATGTATGCATGTACTGGTATATATACATTCGGCGTACTTCGGCGCGTACGCGGATGAAACTGACTCGAAAGCTGCAGACTGTAGAATAGATTGAAAACTCAGGAAACATGTCCTAGATCATGCAGGCTTCACGGCTCCCACCCGCCAACAGGAGCTAGATCATACAGATCATACAGATCAGGAATATATTTTCCCTGAAGGATCTAGATAATGAAGTGGAAAAGGACGATCTGTGACCTGATAGGAAAGGTTGGGAACTAAATGCCTTGGAAGTATATGTCGTACATAGGTAAAGAGTCGGTCACAAAACGGATTCAAGTATATGTCACCCCTTCCCCCCACCCCCCCTTCCGCCCGCGAACGACATGTATGTCCAACTCGACGCTATCTCGGACGTGTTTTTTTGCGAGGTTTTCCGTAGTATTTTTTCGATTTCCTCAACCATCCATGCTGTATATATATATATACGTCGGACAAGAAAGTGATTCATCACCGGATCGGTATATGTACGAGGTCGGGCACGAAACGGCTTTGAAAACGGACGGACAAAACCTGAATTTTCGTTTCAGAAACAACCCCCACAGCAGTTTGTTTTGATTTGACACTGACTGGATTTTGCTTTTTTCTTCTTCCACTCACTCCTCCAGCCATGATCTACAGTAAATAATCTACAGATATATCAAGGTCTAGATCATCTACAGATAGATCATGGTCTAGATAACCTACAGATATATCATGGTCTAGATCATCTACAGATAGATCATGATCTACGGTACATAGATCATCTAGTACCCCACCTGCCGCTGTGAGAGGCTGTGCAGGATCTGCATACACACATACATACATATATATGCGCTACGGGATCATGCGGATTATTCGGGTCTCAGCCGGCAGCACGCGAGCTAAACCATGCCAGGTATACGAACAAGATCGGAAACACATCTTCTGCCTTGAAAATATCTCGTCGATCGCGACGTGGGAAGCGATGATCTATCCCAGGTGGTGCTAAAATGTTGTGCGATCAACTGGCCTCCTCATTTGCGATCGTAGTAAGCATTGATGGAGCTTGCTGCGTGATTGATAACTGCATAGCGTGTTACGTTTCGTGCCGCCGTCAGAGTAGGCTTCTTTGCGAGGAGAGGAAAGACGCCGATCCTGCATGGCCGACCGACCACACGGCGAGGGGTCCGTCATATATATGTATTTACCAGTACGAGTTACAGGCACTGATCTGGGAAAATTGTTCGCCGTTTTATTGAGACCGAAGAATAACGAAAGATGAAAAATAAAAACAAGTACGTACGTATTCCCCACTTTTCCTGGGTTCTCTGTCGCGGAAAGTCAAATTATTGTGTGCGATCAAAATGCGTAAATACCACTCTCGTACCGGTACTTCCGATACCCAGACAGGTGTGGCGGTGGTAGCGGCGGCGGCCAAAGAAAAGCACCCTCAGGCAACCCTGGGCAAGGTGGCTCTTGTGTTTCGGTAGAGGCAGAGGTGGTGGTGGAGGAGGAGGCGGTGGTGGTGGGGTTGAGGGAGGGGGGGGGCTGGACAAGGTGGCTCTTGTGTTTCGGTAGAGGCAGAGGTGGTGGTGGTGGTGGTAGAGGAGGCGGTGGTGGTGAGGTTGAGGGAGGGGGGGGCTGGACAAGGTGGCTCTGGCGCTTCGGTACAGGCAGAGGTGGTGGTAATGGTGTAGGGAGGTGGTAGTGGTGGAGGCGTTGGTGGTTGTGGGGGTGGGGCTGAGGGAGGGGGGGGTCACGGCGGGGTGTGCGAACTAAAACCAAACAAATCAAATACCTTAAAAAACAAAAACGTATTAATTTTATCCGCACACCTTGCACAAGTTTCCACCCGTTTCTAGAAACACGCCGCCAGCAGCCGTCGGTCAACATGCGTGCTGAACGTATCTGCCACCGGCGTATCAATTGATAGGCTCATAACTGTTGCCTTCCAAACAACTTAAACGACAAGAGAGAGAGGTGAAGGGTTGAGGCCTTCCGCACACCGCGAAGAGCTCGCAAAAAAATCACAATGATCGGGAAACGTGTTATTGGACAAGACGGACCAGTCAGCCCTGAAAAAGGTACGCAGAGCGACGCCACGCCCTCGCGAGCGGCAACCAGGGGAGCAAGCTGCCTTTTCTCAACACCAGCAGCATAATTACTTCCATCGCGCACAAGAGCGCAAGGAGACGGCAACACGCGTTGTCGACAACCACCTTACGAGGTAGCCTACGGTCCACGGTACGAGGCTTCGTACCGTACCAACTTATGTATACCGCACGACGTACCATACCGCCCACTGTATCACGTACAATATGGCACAAATTACGACATAACATGCCGTCCACCGCAAGAGGTATCCTACCGTACTGCCAGCAGTACGAGGTACGAAGACAGTGTGAAATGCCGTACCATACCGCCCACCGCGCGGGCTTCCGTACCGTACCGCCACCCGTGCGAGGAACCATACCGTATCGTCTAGCCAACGAGGTACCTCTACCGTACCGTTTTTCGAATGGGGAACCATACCGTACTGTCCACCGCACGAAATACCATACCGTCCACCATATGAGGTACTTTACCATAACCACACCATATCGTCCACCGTGCAAGGTGTCCCATACCACACCATACAATATGGCTGTACCAATCGGCGTCTTAACCACTTACCCCGCTCTAACTACTGTCACTAAAACGTATAACCTAAAAAGAAGGCTCTTCTACTCGTCGTCCGAATCGTCGAAGGTGGTCTTGGTTGACTTCTTGTCCATGTCAACGTCTTTTGCGAACGCCCCGTACAGCTTGTGCTCCTTCTTCTTAACGTGGGTCCCGAACTTCGTCAACGCTTCCGGCACCGATTGGTTCGCGTCCTGTCATTCACAAGGTTATGGGGTATAGCCATGGGAGGGGAAGAGGGCGGGATGGGTTGGGTTGGGTTGGGTTGGGTTGGGCTGGGCTGGGCTGGGTTGGGTTGGGTTGAGTTGGGCTGAGTGGGGCGGCATGGGGTGTTTGTGGTACCAAAAAAACACAAATACACACACACACTTCAAAATTTATGTTTCGTACAAAAGTCGAGCCACATTTTTCCAACTCCCAATTTAGTAAGTGCTGTCGCGTACTGCATTGCACTCTGTCCTCCCGACGAGGGCGCAGTTGTATGAGGGTTAATCTTCGACTCAAATCAAATAAGGAAAACGGGCCTCTCTCCGCCTCTCCTGCTTTACACCCGCGCTTCGGCCAAAAAGGGCCCAAATACCCCCCCCCCTAGCAGGATGCAGCTCACCCTCCATACGACTCGCCCAATACCTCACGGCGTTTCGCGCTTGGTGCAAGCAATGTCTGCCTGGTTGTCGCCTTGTCCCCCTGGTGGAAGTACGTGTGCGACACGCCCTTCTTACCCGCTCGCCCTGTCCTGCCTATCCGGTGGATGTAGTCCTCTGAGGTTGAATGGGGGGGTGGGCGGGGGCGGGGGTTAGAGAGTGACATACAAAACAAACAAAAAATTACATTCGCAAAAATGTTTTACTTTTATATATAAAGGAGAAGATTATTAGAGATCGGGAACCGTTTCGATAACAATATATTTGCTTGTTCTTGAGATGACTTTTCAAAGTTGAAAAAATATATGTTTGTTTTAAAGACGTTTGGTTCATATTATGTGTGCTTGCTTGATAACCGACTTGCTTCATGTACGAGTCTTCTGGGGTCGGATGGGGGGTGGGCGGGGTCGGGCGGGGGGGTGGAGGGTGACATACGAAACGAACAAAATGAACAATCGCAAAAATATTTACTACTGTATGAACACGAGTAACAGCCCTTTAGGTCTGGGTCTCTACTGCTGTAGACCTGGGCCAACGGCTGGCGAGAGCGCTCTTCAGGACGAGGCATTTTTTAGTACCAGGAATTTTCTGCGTGTGTTTTGTCCGCGCAGTTTTTCACAGTTTTGACCGCCCCCTTTCACGACCCCTCGATAACTTTGTAAAAACACAATATACACTAAATAGTGTATACAGGCGTGACCGGCTGCCGCCGCCCCCCCCCGCGATCTATGGTCATGCATGCGACTACGGCCATGCATCGCACGAGTACCCGCCCCCCATCCCCCATCGTCGTCACCTATGGTAAGCGGGAAGGAGTAGTTGATCACGTACTCCACGTCCGGGATGTCCAGGCCTCGCGCGGCGACGTCGGTCGCCACCATCAAGGGTCGCTCCTTGGACTTGAACTGCCCCAACGCGCGCTCGCGGTCTACCTGAGGAACGGCAAGAGAAGAGAGAGAGAGAGAGAGAGAGAGAGAGAGAGAGAGAGAGAGAGAGAGAGAGAGAGAGAGAGAGAGAGAGAGATATACCTCAGACATGAAGCCGACAGCAGATGGGGAATCACGGAATCACCATACTACCAAACACTACCATCCATCCAACCAACACAAACCACACACCATCACCCACCACCCACAACCGCATACCTAAACCTTTCAAAACAGCGCGATCATCATCCACCACGCGCTTACACCACAACTCAATACAGCACAAAAATACATTTCCACCACCATCATCAACATCAAATACCACCACCGCCACCAGCCATCATCAACACCCACTATCACCACCGCCACTACTACCACTACCGGCGCTATCGGCCGAGTACCCACCTGCCCCTTGTCCCCGTGCACCGCAACGGCGTCGTAGTTATTTCGCTGCAGGAACTGCTCCAGACGCGCCGCCTCGCGCTTGTACAGCGCGAACACCAACACTCGGTTTTTCCTGGTATTCGTAGGGCGAGAGCAACGCGGCAGGGCGTGGTTAGAAAGGTCGACGCAGTCGCAGGCAAGGAGGAAAAGGGGGGGGTGTCCATCTCATGCATGGCCGTAGCCGTATGACCATAGATGCGGGGGGGGGGGGGGGGCCCTCGAGCCCAAAGGGGGCGGGGACAGAAGCAAGAGTGGAAAATATCGTCGTTGTCATTTTGATTTTTAGCGTTTTTTCTTCTTTCGTTTTCGTTTTTGTTGTCCTCGTCATTTTTATTTGTAATTCGATTTCGTTTTCGAGTAATTTTTCGTGCTCATTTTTATTTTCGAGTTTCGTTTTCATTTTCATTTCCGCTACGTGGTACATATAACGGGATGTGCATCCTTAATGAGGACATATAAAACCCGTAAGTACGCGCGATCGAAGTATTACACTCAGCTACGTAGCAAATATGAGTTTCGACGAAATCCTCGAGCTCACAGATGTTTTTTTTTTTTTTTTTTCTTCTAATATATACTAGCGTCAGGATTGCGCTTCTGTCTTTTCATTCTGTGTTCTGGGGTTAATTGCCGAGCGCTTGCCATATGCCCCACGGAGCCGGTAAACACCGCCCCATCGTGTGCTCATCAAATTAAACACAAAACGCCCCAAAAAAATCCCACAAGCTGATTGATACGAGAAAAACGGCCGCTACCTTGCCACGTACCGTACGAACTATATGTTGGCATACACACATACTAAGTATACCAGGTACCGGTGTACATTAGTGGACACACAACATCGAAGCGGCCAGTTGTGCCTAAAAGGCGGTTGGAAGGGGGGGGTGGGGGGTTACTGGAAGGAACGCGCAACCACCATCAAGGGCGACACCAACACGCCGACATTGGTGAAAAAAACTTCGTCCAACAGTGTTCCATCGAGTCGGGAGCGTGCGGAGAACGGTGTCGCCCACCACCGCCGCGACCACCACTACCAACACCATCAAAACTACGCCACCGCCACCACCACCACCACGAACAACACCACCACCACCCCCGCCATCACTACGACCACGCATAGGGCTACTGAGTTGTTTCCAGCCAATCAAGGGCGGCGCATCCATCCCTATGTACATCCCGACTACCAGTTACACAATAATATGAATAACCAGTAGATGAACGGAAGGGGGTTGGGTGTTGACCACCCCATCCCGCCCCTTGTGGGCTGCAGTAAGCCTGCCTGACCTTGTCTTGTGACACTGGGCAAGCAGCCGCAGGAGCTTGCCGTCGCGCTCCCTCTCCTCCACCACCTCCACGTGCTGCTCCACGCGGTAGTTGGCGGTCAAGTCATCGGCACCCACGGTTACCTGAAAACGGCAAAAACAGGGACAAGAACAAAAAAAAAAACCAGGCGGGTCCGGTTGTGTCACGTATTATATTAATCTATTTGCTGCACGTGAATCGCGAAAAAAAAAAACGCAAAAACAAATTTTGAACGTGGTTGAACCGTCTCCCGTCCCCCCTGCTAGGAACGCCTTCCACAGTACTTCCTGGGAAAAACAAACAAAAAGGGGACGGTAGAGAGCCATTGCACCCCCTAAAGAGGGGACGGCGTCCAAGCAAGGTAACCACGTCACCGCATCGGTTCGTTCGTTCGTCCATCCGAGGCAACCAACGGTCCGTTCGTCGAACCTAGACAACCACCGGTCCGTTCGTTCATCCAAGGCAACCAACGGTCCGTTCGTCCAACCAAGGTAATCACCGGTCCGTTCGTCCAACCAAGGCAACCAACGGTCCGTTCGTCCAACCTAGACAACCAACGGTCCGTTCGTCCATCCAAGGCAACCAACGGTCCGTTCGTCCAACCAAGGTAACCACCGGTCCATTGTCCAACCAAGCTATAGGCATGTACTTTACCTTGACTGGATTGGTGAGAAACTCCGCGGCAAGGTCGCGGATGGACTTGGGCCACGTGGCCGAGAACATCGCCGTCTGCCGCTCGCCCGCAGCCGCGCAGTAGCCGATGATGTCGCGCACGTCCTGCTCGAACCCCAGGTCGAGCATGCGGTCCGCCTCGTCGAGCACCAAGGATGTCACCTGTTACAAGCGGGAGACTGGCACCGTGAGAATAAGGACGATAACAACAACAAAAAACGTACGCGCACAAGCAGCATGCATGCATTCCTCCCCAGTGAAAAAAAAAAACATATGAACGTTGAAAGTATTAGTGAAAAAACAACACTAAAGCAATCAGACATGAAACGAAACCGAAAAAAAACAAAAAACATCCAGGTCAAAAAATAATACCTGGTATATACAAATACAAGTATAATATGTACATCGTATTATGCAAAAAGCAATCGAACAAACAAAAAAATCCTCTATACGTAGAGAAATAGAGTTTTTTTTTTATTCTTCGTTACCATAAACACAAACAAAAAACACGCACACACGCACACACCTTGGACAGGTCGCACGCCCCCTCCCCCACCAGGTCCTTCAGCCGCCCCGGCGTCGCCACGACCACCTGGACGCAGCCCCCGCCCCGCCCCCCGCCGAGCGCGATCTTCTGGTCGCGCTTCGGAACGCCTCCGTACACGCAGACGCTCTTCACCCCGCAGTGCGTCCCCGCCTCGGCGATGACCTCGGCGCTTTGCAGCGCGAGCTCGCGGGTCGGGGCGAGCACGAGCATGAACGGCCCCTCGCTTTTGTTCCCCGCCTTTGTGTTGTTGGGGTTGCGGCGGGGGTGTAGAGCGGCGGCGTGGCGGGAAGGCGGGTAAAATAGGGTGGAGGAGGAGGGGAAGGAAGTGAGCGGGGACATGTAGGGGGTGTACTTACTACCACTACATGGGCGTGTATAGTCGTACTGTATGACCGTAGGGGGGGGGGGGGGGGGGGGGGGGGGGGAAGGGGGGAAGTGTTGGGGGGGGGGGGGGGGGGGGGGGAAGGGGGGAAGTGTTGGGGGGGGGGGGGGGGGGGGGGGAAGGGGGGAAGTGTTGGGGGGGGGGGGGGGGGGGGGGGAAGGGGGGAAGTGTTGGGGGGGGGGGGGGGGGGGGGGGAAGGGGGGAAGTGTTGGGGGGGGGGGGGGGGGGGGGGGAAGGGGGGAAGTGTTGGGGGGGGGGGGGGGGGGGGGGGAAGGGGGGAAGTGTTGGGGGGGGGGGGGGGGGGGGGGGAAGGGGGGAAGTGTTGGGGGGGGGGGGGGGGGGGGGGGAAGGGGGGAAGTGTTGGGGGGGGGGGGGGGGGGGGGGGAAGGGGGGAAGTGTTGGGGGGGGGGGGGGGGGGGGGGGAAGGGGGGAAGTGTTGGGGGGGGGGGGGGGGGGGGGGGGGCGTGAGGTACTTTTAGTGATCGTCATCGTCTGACTGCCTTGTCTGTGATCCAAAACATAGCGAGGTGTCTGTGATCGAAAACATAGCATTGGGCACACGCGCCATCTCCTAATGTACCCGGACGTCGCTGGCTCTCGCACGGCTCCCTATACAATATACCCCACGGCGCGGGACCTCCTCGCTGTTTCGCTTACGATTAATCGTAGTGGTCGTCCGACATGCCTTGTCTGCGTCCGGCGTATATACACACAGCAGTTGCATCGGGGGCTGGTGGTCTGTCCGCATAGGGTCTCGCTTCACCACGCGCGTTTGTTCGGTTCTCCTTCACCACCGAAAATCCCGCTTGCCGGCGTCGGCTCCGCCAACCCCGTCCCTTCCCTCCCCCCTCCTTTTCCCCTCCTCCGTCAAAGCCGTCACCCCGACGGGGAAAAAAAAACAAGACACTATCATATCAATACACCACCGAAAAAACGTCGGTCACCTTAGAGCGCTTGAAGATCCTCGCCATGGCGGGGAGGCTGAAGGCCAGGGTCTTCCCGGACCCCGTCTCCGCTATCCCGATCACGTCCCTGCCCGCGTTCAGCACCGGCCAGCAGTGGGCCTGGATCTGCGTCGGCTCCTCCCACTTCCTGAGCGTGATGTACTTCATCACCTCGGCGGGCATGCTGGCCGAGGCGAAGTTCTTGAGGGGGGTCACCTTCATCCCCTCGATGTGGACCTTGGTGCCCTCGCCGGTCGCGGCGCCCCCGGCGGCGGCGGCCGCCGCGTTGGCGCTCGCGGCGCCGCCTCCTGCTGCGGAGGGGGCGGACCCCTTCTTGTTCTTCTTGCTCTTTTTCTTGTCGGACTTGTCCTTCTTCTTCTTGCTGCTGCTGCTTGTGTCGTCGGCGGGGGTTGCGGCCACGGGGGAGGGTTCCTCCTTGCTCTTCTTGGACTTCTTAGCCTTTGCCCGAACGACGAGCGAGCGGGGGCAAAGCAAACAAACAAACAAAAAATGCGAGTGGGTGGGTGGGTGGTGGGCTAAGTTAGTGGGTGGCACCTCGGAAGGGGTCGACTGTTCGCATCAAAAACAGCAAAAAGAAAAAGAGAGAGGGTGGGCTATAAGTTGATGGATGGAGCCTCGGGGGTGACTCGAGTGTTTCGTTGGTGTACTTCGTTGGTGTTAGTTATTTTATTGGTTCGTTTGTTTCGTTCGCTTGCTCGATTCCGCGACAAGATGTTACCTACACATACATGATTATATGTACGACGACGGTGACGCAAGCACGCGCGATAAGAACGCCCGGGGCAACAGTCCCGCGCGCCTCTACGCTCTCCGTCGGGTGTGGTCTTCAATCTCAACGTGGCAGCAACCGCTGTCACCATTCGTCCGGTAACTCGCCAAATCATGTCGAACACGATTGCCAAGTTGTCATAGTATACATACATGCTCGTGCATATTAATATCGTACATAGGCATCGCTCTTTTCAATGAGCTGAGCTGTCGTGCGTGTATGGCATCGTATTTAGGCACCGCTCTTTTTAATGAGCGGAGCTGTCGTGCTCGTATGGCATCGTAGGCATTGCTATTTTTAACGAGCTGATCTGTCGGTCGCAGGCTATGACGCGGGTATGTATACGAGGCGGACGACCGTTTACAGTCGACACCATCCTTGACTACGGTCTCGAGGCTCCACGCAATTTTTCAGTTTTCAGCTTCAGAACTACAACACAAAAACGGTTTTGGTTGCAGTAGAGACGGTAGACGGACGCGACCATGCCCGAGAACAGTCCGTAAAGTACATTGACATACATACCAATAGGATGGACAGACATCAGCGCATCAGCGCTGCCCCCCCCCGACTCCCATTCCCCTGAAGCGTTGCGTGAAACCATCGTTCCGATTTATTGTGGCCCACTGCGGCAATCGTAATCTATGAATAAGGAATATTGGTAGCTAGACTATACTATTAACATTAGTCGAAGCAACTGCTGTAGAACCGACCCAATACTAACTCTGTATCCAAGGAATGTAACAAGCGCAATGTAAACGTAACTGTAAACGTAACCGTAACCGCTAACGTAACCGTAAACGTAACCGTAAACGTAACCGTAAACGTAGCCGTAAACGTAACCGTAGACGTAACCGTGAATGTAACCGTAAACGTAACCGTAAACATAAACGTAACCGTATAAACGTAACCGTAAACGCAACCGTGAACGTAACCGTAAACGTAACCGTATACGTAACCGTAAACGTAACCGTAAACCTAACCGTAAACGTAACCGTAAACGTAACCGTAAACGTAACCGTGAACGTAACCGTAAACCGTAAACGTGTAAACGTAGCAGCTACAGCAGTAGTGCTTGTTCCTTCTTCCGGAGTGCCCCACGCCCTATGTTGTTGGCGACGTATGATACGATACGATGACTACGACGCGGCACCGTAGGTTTGAGAGCAGAAGCCGAAAGGCAGAAAACAGTCGGCGCGGCAACGAGTGCACACACGAAACAGACTGAACAGCAGATTTCCAGGCACAAATACTCAACATTACTCGTTGTGTGTTACGTGCACATTCGTCGTATATACGAAGTATAAGGTTTATGGACAATGATACAGGTACGTACATACGTATAACATGATTCTGGATGCAAATTCAAATAGATGGCAGTCACAGCCGCTGCTGGAAACACCGCTTGCCTCTATCCTTATCGTTATATCAGATACCTGGTAGTCTAATACTTATAATAGTCTAATAGTGCTGCACGTAACCACTCAAACGTAGGGCTCGTACTGCTGTGTTGCAAGTACAGCAGTTCGTAGCATGCATATATAGCAGCACCTGTTACTACTACGTACTGCTGTAGTTTCCGACGGTTTTTCATCCCGCGGCTTATCGCCTGCGCACACCCAACCTGCTTGTACGTCAAGTATATACCGGATATCGACCGCGCCAATCGCCCAGCCGGGGCGCACTCGACTTCAATTTAACGCGGCGCAAGTCGAAGCCTCGAGAAGAGATACATGGACCGGACGGGAGACGAAGGTGCTCCTTACCCGTACCACTGATCATGTAAGTTACCCACTAGGATTTGAACGGGAAAACATATACCAGGTACCAGGTACCAGGTAATACGTACCAGGTATTATACAGCGTTGCTGACACGAAGCGAGGCAGTTCCGGCTGCTGAGATACCAGAGCCCCGAGCTACCGGTACACGGGAAGGGGATCTCCCGACTCGAATGCAGCACGGTATTCGTATAGCAGTAGTTGTACCATTGCACGCTCCTTGCTCCCACTACTGCTATACTGCTACTCTGTGTACGTCGTAAGAGGGTTGATAAGACGGCACCTGACTTACAGTACGAGTCGTAGACTGTAACTTCGGGCGCTGTACGTACACCATCCTTACTACTTGCAGGGTTACTGGGGGCGATCCTTCACGATGACTACGTACAGCAGTACAAGTGTACCTGCGGGTACACGGGGCACCGAATACAGGATACCAGACACGGTAGTACCTGGTACACCGGACACCAGACACCAGATAACACGACACTCAGGACAGAAGGACACAGAACCAGGACATTGGACACCAGGACCAGGAAGCCGAACACCAGGACCAGGACGCTGAACACCAGGACCAGGACAGGACATGCAGGACACCAGGACAACCAGGACACGGCACGGCTACGAGTATGATACGACGAGTACGTAATCTCCGCTCAGTCCTCTCTCCTGTCTCACCTTAGTTGCCGACGGAGGTTTGTCACCACTCCCATCACCGTTCTCCTCAGCTGCTGCTGCTGCTGCTGCCTCGGCCTTGCGCTTCTTGGATGCTTTCTTCGCCTCCTTCTTCGAGGAAGAAGGGACAGCTTCTGCTGTCGCTGCTGCTGCTGCCGCTGCTGCTGCTGTTGCCTCCTCTTGCTGCTTGGCAGCCTTCTTACGGGCTTTCTTCATTGCCTTGCGCTCTTCCTTGCTCGCGGCCGGGACGGCAATAGCCGCTGAGTTCTCTTGAGCCATGGATGTCCTGGTGTATACAGTCGGTCGTGGTGTCTGCTGTGCTCCTGGCTACTGCTGCTGCCGCTGCTGCTGCCTTGCTATCTTGTCTTGTCGACAATCAATGGGTGGCCGCACGCAATTGGATGCTGGATGTTGGATGATATAGAAAAGCAGAGCCTTCTCTAGCCTGTTCCCTTACAGGCCAAAGTGGAGTTCACACGCTTCGGGTTGACGATAGTGCAGTGTCGTTGACCTCCAGGCTATCACTAGCGGGTGACGTGGAGATGTTTGCGCTGGCTGCTGGCTGCTGCTGGCTGCTAGCTGCTGCTGTGCGGTGTCGTCGTAGATCAGGTGGATTTTGCCAAATAATCCCGTCTATTGTATGCCATTACGGTGTGGAACACCCGGCCGGTTTTTGTTGCGCGAGCTAGAGCCGCGAACAAACGAAGCACCCTCCCGCCCGGCACCGAGCGACGGTTAGAATCTTCTTCGGGTCTTTGCTGGAGACGAGGAGGCTATTTCCTGAAGTTTGCCGTGGTTGCCGTCAGCGGAGACGCGGGGGGGTGTAGCAACCATGCCGACAATCAAAACGTTCGACTTCTACCGAAAAATCCCATTGGATTTGACGGAGACAACGCTGCAGGGCGCGGTCATGTCCGGGTGTGCATTGTGAGTGTCTGCGAGCCTGCCACAGGTCGCTACGTGCAGCGAGTGCTAGCCTACCGTGTTGTGGTTTGAGGCGAACGGGTGGCCCCGACCTCCACCGTCGAAAAGAACCAGGGCGAAATCTCGCCGCAAAGTGGTTCTCTCACCGAGAATGCCCGGATGCCCGGATGCTCTCTTCTTTCCTCCGTCTGTCTGTGTGTGTGTGTAGACTAGGCCCGCACTTTTAGGCTCTCGCGTCTCGTATACCTGGTACATTGACTCGTGGGGTTTGTGGTCCTATACACGTCCACCTTCCCTTAGTCCGGCATGCTCCGGCCACTGTTCGCTGGGCATTGCCTGCCCCGGAGCAACGACTTGCTGCATGGCACCATCCCTTGGTTTCAGCCCTCTGATCCCACCAACATTCCAGCTCTCCGATTCTACGGCCCTGATCTCACGCCCCCTCCTCCACCCTCCCAGAACCTTCCTTCTTTGTTTCGTTATTTTGTACTGGTACCTGGTAATTTCTATGATACCCGTGACGAGTGTTTCACGTTTCCCGTGTTCTCCCCTAGGGTCCTTTTTGTTACGGCAGTATCTCTCCGGTTCTTAGCTTGGGCCACGTTGTGGACACGGGACACGGCACTCGTACGAACCCGGTACTGCTGGTACCATATCACTCGTATCATACCCGTGGTACCTGGTGCCTGATGCATTTCATACAAGCAGTACCACCTGGGGTGTTCTTGTGTCTCGGAACTTGATACTACTGCTGTGTCTGCTGCAGTACAGGTACCACCTGGCAGGTACGTATTGATTTTCCATGTACGAGAACACCGCCAACCAACCCATGATCCATGATGATGGTGGTGGTGGTGGTGCGGGGATCGCTTCTTATCTCCCCTCGGGCGCGTCCGTCCGCCCCGCCTCGCAGGTTTTGCATGCTGATCTTGTTCCTGTGTGAGCTGAGGGCGTTCTTGACCCCGGAGGTGTACTCAACCGTCGCCATCGACAGCAACCAAGATTCCAAGGTGCGCTGTCTTGTCATACGTAACGAGTAACTTACTCTACTGCTGTACCTGATACAGCAGTAGGCGTTTTCTTCAGTCGATGAAAGCTCGAGCGCGTGGATTTTGCATGGTTTGATGAACATCGATGAAAGTTGACGAGCAGTGTGAAGGTCAAGAATGTCGTAACCCTGTGCGCGGTGAGAATCAAGGCATGTACGGGGGGGGGGAGGGGTGTACTCATGTCATCCATGGCCGTATGCTCGTAGTCGTATAATACGTCCATAGACCGTCGCACCGGGGGGCATACGAGTAGATGTCAGGAGACAGGACTTTCAACCCTCGACAGACAGCAGATTTGCCTTGACATGCCGTGACTGACACCAAACTACTAGGTTTTAGTATGGAACACTTCGTCCCTACACCCTTGACACTTGACAGCGCATGTTTTGCCTCGCTTGACATGTCTCCCGACATCTTGCCGGGGGAGGGGTGTACTCATGTCGTGCATGGCCGTCGTCATATGACCATAGACCCTCGCATCCCTACGTACAATGCCGGGACGGAGGTGTACTCATGTGGGGGGGGTAAGACACCTGTGAACTGTGAACCCGGCTCTCGATTAGAACGTCGCTGACCGTAGAAAATTCTGCGATTGGCGCTTGAAAGTTTACAAGCAGTACCGGTAGGTAAGTGATGAATACTTCAAGAAGAAGGAACGTTAATTTGTTATTTTCATATTATACTTACTCGTTAGTTCGTGACCACTGGCTAGGGTATCTCAATGAAACAATAAGCTATTAGATAAATACTACTGCAGTAGTGTCACCTACAACAACCAAAACAAGAAAGCACAGAAGCTTCTGTAAAAACTATGGCCCTAAAACGAGTGAGCGAATAAGCGGTGCCGGGGCCGAACAAGGCAGTACCGCGTTGCTCGCACGAGTGTATCGATATACAGACTGCTGTATCGCTGGCTCTTCGTACGAGTATACCGGTACTACTGTATGGTACCCGGTAGCATGCAGCATGTAATATATACCTGGTATACGTATATAGCACACACCGGTGGAATTATTATTTTCCGAATTGATTTCCTCCAAAACAAGGGGGGACACACACAACGAAATGGAGGGTTTTCATAGGGTATATATACACTCTGAGGGTACCCGGGTATATGCTCTGGGGGTACCCGGGTATACACTCTGGGGATACCCGGATATATAGTCCGGGGGTACCCGGATATATACTTGGGGGTACCGGGGTATATACTCTGGGGGTACCCGATTATGTACTCTGGGGGTACCCGGGTACCTACCCGAGTATGACCAATTATGACCGAAACAGCCAGATTTGGTGCCTGTTGGGTACCATAAAGTATACCCTCGAGTACACACGCCCTAGATTTGGATTCGGTCGCCGAGAGCGTGAAAGCGCGAGTTGTGTGGGATGGGGATTAAGAAAAACCGACAAGCAGTGGGCATGCTGAATGGGCCCTCTGCTCGATGATGACAAAAACGAGACTTGTTGTATATGCGACGTATGTACCTGGGGGGAGAAAAAAGAGTACGTAGGCAACTGTGACCTCGTCTTGTTCAAAAGACCGTCGAATGAGAGTAAACATTCCGTGCGAGTGTTGAGCTGGAGAGTAGAAGTAATCAATGCCGACAAACGGTTATGCCACTGCTGTAGAATTCACAGCTAGCTGTAGATGACAAAATGGAGGATCTGATCTATCCGATGGCACCCACGTTCGGAGGACCATGCACTTGGAAATTAGAGTTGTGTGGACTCTTTGGGGTCGCTGAAGGGGGTTAGTACAGTATGGAAGAGGTCAACGTTGGCGGAATTTCGGCCGGCTTGAACGGCAGGCGAAACATGAGCAGTAGCAGCAGCAGCAGCAGCAGCAGCCACCCCACCTCGACCCCTGTCCTTCCCCCCCTCCCCCCCGTCCCCCCCCCCCCCCTCCGCCCCACCTACCCCCTCTCGCCCCACCTACCCACCCGCACCCCTACCCTTGCCCTTATTCTCACCCCCACCCCCACCTCCCCTATCCATCGCTCCCGTGTTCAGCTGCGCATCAACTTCAACATCACGATGCTGGCGCTCCCATGCGACTACGCGAGCGTGGACGTGCTTGACCTCCTGGGCACGAACAAGGTCAACATGACCAAGAACATCGTCAAGGTGCGGACAGACGCTGATTGACCCGGCCACTTGCCTGTGCTGTGGTGTGCTGTGCTGTCTGTCTTCCTGTACTTGCGTATTGTACGAGCGTACCTCCTCTACTGCAGTCACTTCCTGTACTTGCTTCTTGTGCATATGTACGTGCTCGCTGTACTTACGTGTTGTACATACTTCCTCTACTATAATACAGTCAATTCCTGTACCTCTTGCAGTTACTTCTTGCATCCAAAAGTAATCCTGCCCCCCCCCCCCCCCCCCCCCCCCCCCCCCCCCCCCCCCCCCCCCCCCCCCCCCCCCCCCCCCCCCCCCCCCCCCCCCCCCCCCCCTCCCCCTCCCCCCCCCCCCCCTGCCCCGCCCCCGCCCGCCCTCGCCCCCACCTCCGTCGTCTTTTTTCCCCTCTGGCGGGACCGACCGGCCGGCCGACCGACCGTCGCGACGGAAATGACTGCTTTGGGTGAATAATGCTTGTGTATTTTGTGGTTTTGGTGGTACGTGTCGTTTTGTTTTGGTTGGTATGGAATAATTTGCTTTGTTTTGGTGCACGTATCGTTTTGTTTTGGGTGGTTGGTTGGTCGGTGTCGTTTTTTTTGGTCTGGCGGTATTTGGCGTTTCGTTTTGGTGGGTACGATACATGGCGTTTTTTGTTTTTTGTGGTATACGTGTCGTTTTTTTTTCTTCTTCGTGGTATTGAATTATGTGTCGCGTTCCAGTGGCACACGGACGACAATGGCATCAAGCGGGAGTTCCACGGGAGGAACAAGGCGCAGGACGAGCTCAAGCACGACACGCACCACCGAGACCTGGAGGTATAACTACAGGTTGTTGTCACGTTAGACTAACTCTTTCATTGCTCGGACAGATAAGCGATCCTCAGTAAATGCTCTAGAGCTTGCAGGGCAGAGATATTACTGATCTGTATGATCCAGCTCATGTTTCCGCGCGGGAGTCGAGTCGTATATCCCGACCGAGCGTCGTACATTACCGACCGGTCGTCCTACCGACTGAACAACTGCCTGAACCGTTGGGACCCATCGGGACCCATCTCCGCCGCGTTCGCATCCGTCCACCTCGCTGTTTTTGTTTCGTGATCCGGTCGTCCTACCGACGGCCCAAGTGATCATCCCGCCGACCGATTGTTCTGCACTACCGACCGATCTTTCCATATATACCGACTGAGGAACCAGTTGGTTCACTGGGGTAATCTCCGCCGCGTTCGCGTAGTCTTTCCTTTTCCGATCGCCGTACTGTACCGACCGTCCAACTGATCGTCTTACGGACGGATCGTCCTGTATTAAGAGACCGATCGTCTTATATTACCGACCAATGGTCCTACCGACTGAACGACCGTTTGTCCCGCCGCATTCACGTCTGTTTATGATGCCTTTTTTCATTTTCCAGTCGTCCTACCGACCGTTAGGCTGGTCAAGCTTCATACCGACCGATCGTCCTATATTTCCGACCGATCGTCCTTTACTACCGACCGATCGTCCTATATTTCCGACCGATCGTCCTTTACTACCGACCGATCGTCCTATATTATCGACCGATCGTTTTTACACTACTGACTGGTCGTTCTACCGACTAAACGACGTTTTTGTTTTTTTCACCACTGGGCTTATCTCGGCTACGTTCGCGCCCCCTCCGTCCACGGTGCCGTTTTCTGTTTATTCTGCCGTGCTCTTCGCTCGCGCGCGCACGACGGGCGACTGGGTGGGTGCGACTTGGGGATCGGTTACAGCTGGCGCACGAAGACGGAGAGCACGCGGTGCCTCTCACCATGGGCAACTTCAAGGACTTCGTGGAGGGCAATGACAATGTCATCATTGACTTCGTGAGTGCCCAGGGTCATGGTGGAGGGTGGGAAACGGGGGAGGGAGGGAG
>MEHQ01004211.1:133232-180819 GCA_008828725.1 Saccharina japonica
GGGAGGGAGGGGGGGAGGGAGATTGAGAGAAAGAAGAGCAAGAAACTAACGAGAAAAATACAGAAGAGAAGAGATGGAGGGGGGGAAATAGAGACAGAGAGGAAGAGAACAGAGACTGAGTGAGCAGAGAAACAGAAACAGAAGAAACAGACACCGAGAAACAAATATACGTGAGGAAGACGTATGCCATGTACCAGTACCTGCTACGAACTGTAGATATTTATGAGCGAGTGCGAGAGTCTCATTTTGGCGGCGCCAAAATATATAGAAAAAATAGGGGACCCCTTACGAGTTAGTTGCCTGGATGAAGCAACTGACGTACGCCGGTCCCCTCCAACGCACACAGGGTTGACGACAGATGTCCAAATTTACTCCTGCGCGAGTTCCCAGCGACAACTTGTACTAGGTTTAATAGAATTGCCGAGAGTGGAGGGAGATGGGGGGTATAGAGTATAGAGGGGTCTCTAGCCCTTCCAGTCGTGGATAGCCCGGATAGTGAAGAATGAACACAGAACATAGAACGCAGAACACAGGCCGACTGGGGGGGGGGCACGTACACCTGCCTCTCTGTGGACACTCCTCACGCCCAGCGGGGGTGACTTTGCCCTCGGCGTCCCTAACCTACCGTATATATGTATATATCACACCCGGGTGATAAGGTAACTAACACACCCGCTTGGACGAATTTATTAGCTGGTTTTCTGGACAACGGGGAAAAAGTGCCAACGCCGGGCGGCGGTGGCGGGTCTATGGAGAAACAGTTCTCAAATGAGATTTCCCCAAAGCCGCTAATTTTTGTTGTGTGCGCCCCATGAATATCGAGCACCCCCCCCCCCTCCCCGCCCCCCTGGTTTTCGATAAAAGTCGGCTCCGAAAAATCATCCCTGGGGGTGTGTGTTGTCTTGCGTGCGTGCTGTCCCGAATTATAGGGATCGGTGGTGTGTAGTATTACTAGGTATACAAATGGTATTTGTATTTCGGGACGTGGTGGTGCACGGTATGATAACCGTGCTGCATTTACTTATCCTAGCATTGTGCAGAGTTGGGTGCGTGTCATATTAGGGCACCACCACTGGTCTTTTCCCCCCTCACCCCTCCCCCGACTACGGCCATGCACGACATGAGTACACCTCCCCTCCCCTGCTCACCGCAGTCCCGGTTTCTCCCCTCCCTCCCACTGACTCCCTCCCGCCTCATACAGTAGTCTTGCCCTCTTCCCTCTCCGACCCGTTTTTTTTTGTTGTCCACCTTAACCATTCCTGGGTGTCGGACCTTTCACACCTTGGACAGATCATGATCTAGTTCATGTACAGATAGATCATCTATCATCTAGATCATCTACAGATAGATCATCTAGTTCCTCACCTGCAGTTGTGAGAGGTTGCCCAGGATCTGCATACGTAGTACAGATTCAACCCAGGAAAACACGTGCTTCATAGATCATGCAGACATTACGGGTCCCACCCGGAAACATGAGCTATAGATCATACAGGTCATACAGATCGTACAGATCAGGAATTGATCTATCTGCCTCGGAAGATCTAGATCATGAAAAGTGGGAATCGATGATCTTGTCCTGGGTGTAGAACCTTTCCTTGGTGGGTGTTGAACCCGCCCTTGACGGTGTCGCCAACGCTTCTTTCTGTGTTTTTGATGAACTTTTTTTTTTTTTTTTGCTGTCGTGCCTGTCCTGTCCTGTCCTGTCCTGTCCTGTCCTGTCCTGTCCTGTCCTGTCCTGTCCTGTCCTGTCCTGTCCTGTCCTGTCCTGTCCTGTCCTGTCCTGTCCTGTCCTGTCCTGTCCTGTCTTTTTGCTTTTGCTCCGCAGTTCGCGCCGTGGTGCGTGTGGTGCGTCAAGCTGGCGCCTACGTGGGAAGCCTTCGCGGAGGAGGTGGAGAGGGATATGGAAGGGCAGCTAAGGGTAGCGAAGGTGAGCAGCAGCAGCAGCAGCAGCTGGCTGGCTCATTTGTCTGTTTGTCTGTCTATCTGGCTGCCTAGCTGAGGGCCGGGGGAGGGGGGGGGGGGGGGGGTACTCGATATCCATGCATGGCCGTAGTCGTATGACCATGGGCCCTCGCATCCCTACATGGCTGGACGGAGCACGTTGGATTTTCACCCACCAGGCAGACGTTGCTTGCACCAAGCGCGAAGCGCCGTGAGGTATTGGGCGAGTCGCATGGAGGGCGAGCTGCATCCTGCTGAGAACCGCCTGTGAGGCGGACTCGCATATGGGTGACAGCCTCCAATGAATTGATTCAATTTCTGGTGTGGCCGCTTCCAGAGATAGCAATGGGTATTACTATGTATCTGTCTCGTGGGTGCCTTACCATATACACACTAAGTGATACGACCATTCCCCTCGTGCGGAGTTGAGGTTCTCAACCCCGCGCACAAATTATCTAACAAAAGCCCGCCAGTCTTGGTAACCGACAGTTATTCGTGCTGCTTTTAATCTAAAAGCAATGCAAAGGGCCTGCTCGAATGAGTGTTTGTATGTATTGATCTGTGTCAACAATCGTTTCGTGATAAACTTCCTTGCGTGCGTGTGTGTGTGTTTTTTTTTGTTACATAACCCATTGTTTCGCATCCAGGTGGAATCGCTGGGGCGCAATGAGTCAATGGAGGCGCTGGGCTACTACGGGAAGCAAGCCTACTGGATTCGATGTGTCGAGTGTGTGGAGGGAGGTCGCCACTCGCAAACCGATCACTCGGACGTGGAGACAGACCCGGAAGGGCGTCGAGATGGCGAGGAGGAGGAGGAGGAGGAGGAGGAGGAGGAGGAGGAGGAGGAGGTGTGCTGAGCTGACATAGCTGCCCCATGTCCCGCGACCTTCGGTTTGCCCGTCCGAGACAGACAGGGCGACGATATGCGTTCGTCGCACTGTCTACTGACTTTTCCTTGGCATCTACGCATACGAAGTAACACGGGTTTTCCGACCAATATGCATGACCAACATGCGCGCGCGTACACTGCTGCATATATATAAGCACTACTCGTACCCACCGATTGATAGCCTACGAAGTCACGGGGTTTTTCTAACTAATATGCATGACAAATGTGTGTGTGTGTGCGTGCCGACTGGCGGAGGGCAGGTGGACTGTGTGGCGGAGCGAGACCTGTGCGCGACGCAAAACCTGATGGCGTTCCCCACCATCCGATTCTTTAAGGTCAGTGAAGTATGTGAAGATGGAATGTTCCTCTAGTCCGGGGCATAGGGGGGTCGGTCGGGTTTCTACCTTTCTTTTTTTGATCCCCCGTGTATAGGCTTAAGATATACCTGGTAACTCTTTTGCCATTAATAGGGCACTGCTGTACATAACCCTAAACCTGACTCTAACCGTAATGGAGAGGGAGGGAGAAGAGCCTACTTGGTGACCCCGGATCTGAGTTACGAGTACGACTAAGAGAGGTAAAATAATGGCGAAGATACTAAATGGGATGGAGAAAAATAGATAGAATCAAGTAAAAAAAAGCGAAGTACTTTGTCCCCATGCGTAGTTGGGAATGGTGTCCTAAGCGACACTTCCACATCCAACTTACTTCGTATGGGCGTGTGTCCGGTGTGACCCCTCGTGTGACTTTCATTATAACTATAGCGAACCAAAACAACGAAACAAATTGTGTTGTGTATCCACCACCCCACAGTAGTACGAGCAGCGTAAGCGCCCAGCAGCAGTAGCACGGGTACTTTTTATTTTGTTGTTTTTCATTTTTTTTCCCATCCCATTATTTTTTTTCGCCCTTTACGTTCTCTCTCCTTCCTAGTAATAGTCGTAACTCAGATCCTCCGGGGTCACAGAGTAGGCGCTTCTCGCCTCCTCCCTTTTATGCTACCGTTCGTGCCTTGAATTTTTAACCGCGAGAAGACTTGAGCCCCTTTCTTTCTCTCGTCGACTCGCATCGAATGACCTGTATACATTTATAGGATCATGACGCGCCCGTGCCCGCTCGATTCCTTGCATTGTGACAACTCGGGACAACCGATTTTGTATCATCTCGCCAATTGTCGCGGTGTCCCTTTGCTGTAAGGCCGTCCCATTTAATCGTCGTTGTTTGTTTTGCTTCGCAAGTCCCAAAGAGCGGCTACGTACGTACCACTCTGTCCCGAAATATAAGCACATTTTAAACTTGAATATGGAATGAAAACAGTGCTTATATTTTGGGACATAGTGGTAACTCGGTTGTAGAACACAACAGCAGTACTGCTACCGACGCATGCTGCGGTATAGAGGTGCACCATGATGTTTTTTTTTTTTTTTTTTCCGAGGGTGGGTGGTCACTAGAGGAGCCCCTATACTTCACCCGGAAACTGATTCGGGAGAAAGAGAAAATTGCTACGTATGTACCCGATTGCCAATCCCACCGCCTGAAGTGTACAATGAAACATTCGGAAAGGACGCGTGCTACGGTAGAGGTAGCAGTTTTTGGCTAAATCGTTTTCTGAACGATCGGGCTCCTTAACCCGAATTCGTCGGACTTTCATTTTTGCGACGACATATGTTTCAAGAGGATACTTCGGTCATGAGATGTCTCATCCGGCAGCACTTTTATCTTCCTCCCAAATCCTTTTTTTTCGGTGAGGTATGACGCTCCTTAAGTGAGAAGCTCAGAAAAAACATGGTGCACCTCTATCGTAGCATGGGTCAAAGACAAAATAATGAGATTCCAACGGTTTGGGGTTAAGGAGCCCCGGTATCCAGAAAACGCTTCTTTCAGCCAAAAAGTGCTATATACCTCTATCGTACGTAGCACGCACGCGTCGGCCGAAAAACAAAATCGTCACAAGAATGAAATTCCGAAGATTTTGGGTTAAGGAGCCACGTCATTCCGAAAACAAAATCAGCCAAAAAGTGCTACGGCAGTACCTCCATCGTTGCACTCGTTGCCCAGGACATCAAAGCAGCACCCTGCTGAGGTTGTGTGCCCTGCCCCGTATCGCGCGGAGGGAGGTAGCATCAGCAGTAGTACAGTAGTAGTTCATGTGTTCGTGGGTTCACGTCGAACTGTGCTTGGGAGGAAAAGCAGCGTGTAAATATTCATCTCGACTTTCACCTAAGAATAACCTCTTACTCGAACGTACAGCCTGCGGGGATGGAATACCATGCCCAGACCATGGCCGCTTGCCGCTGTACCACAAGGGAGAAATGGCGGCAGTCAGCCGCAGTGGGCAGCTGCACTGCGNTACTAGATGGGGTGGTGGGAGGGGGGGGTTAGGGGTTACTACCCAATAAGTGACCTCACACTAAATCCAAGTAGATTTCCCCCTATAAATTGGGTGCAGTCATAAAGGGGTTAAGAAAGAAACGCTCCTAAGGCAAAAAAATATACCGTTCTGGGCGAAAAATTGAGGACCGTTTCGTCTTCATATCAATGTTTGGACGATTCTTATATTTCCGTCCAGAGTTGTACAGTTTGCGTGGGGTGTAGGGGTGGACGAAATTCCTGGGATATATATTGAGTTCCACAGATGTCAGATTTTGTTCCCCTCAAAACCCGTAGTTCGCGCGATGGAAGTATCCCACTCAGCTTGCAAAGATGAGTTTCGATATAATCCTCGATCTCAGCTGTGTGTGTGTGTGTGTGTTTTTTTTCAGTTTTTCAATATATAGGGGGAGGGCTCAATAAAAATTATTCCTGACCCGAAGTAGGCTTTTGGGGGCTGGGGTGTAGGGAGCGGAGTTATTTCCGTGGTGCGGTTGTTTTTTTTGGGGGCAGCGGGGCGTGGCTTGGCGGGCAGGTATATTCTTAAGGGGGAACCTACACAGCAGCAATCCGAGCCAAATAATGGTGTGAAATTTTAGGGGAGATCGTACCTAGTTTTTGGGCCCCCTCTTGTGGTTCTGATGACTATATTATATGAACGTATGTATGCCCCCCCCCCCGTAATTGGTGTCGAGAGCTATTTATATAATATAGATGATGGGCGTTTTTTTCGTGGGAGTGTTGTTTCGGGTGACCTATGTATGTATGTACAATACATTGTTTGTCTTTTCAACCGAGGCGCTGACCGCCTGTAGGACCATCAGCCCTAACGCCATGGTTGGTGGTATGATGTATGATGGTACTTCCCACGGGATGCCCACGGGCATTCATCAAAAAGTAGTGTAATGTCAATCGTCTGGTTGTTTGCCGTGCAGCGCATTTGTTTGTCGGTCAACATCCTGCTGCCGTCGGCGGGCATGTTTTCACACCTTGGGGCGGCTCAGATAGATGGATCATGAGTATGTACGACGAAATAGAAACTTAACCCCTGAACCGTAACCCGAACCCTAATAAGCCAATCAGCGAGATCAGACCAAACCAACCATTGGTTTCGGCGTTGTTCCCCTTTGTCTGGTGCATATGATAGGAGCCACATCAGACCGAATCAACCATAGTTTTTAGCGCTGTTCCCTTCTTTTCTTTTATGTCTCGTACACAGTGTTGTGTATTGTATCTCAACCATTGAATCGGATAAGTGATAAGCTCTACTGCTGCTGTCGAGGACCGCGGGATATATTTAGAGATATATATATATAGCGACCGAAAAGAAAAAGAAGTAGAACGTCCGTTCTATCAACCGTCCACGAGTAGTATTACGGTGGACCATAATACCAGGTAGTAAATAGGACCAAATAGTATCAGCAAAAATAGGGAAATATATAGTTTTGTTACGTGTACCGTAGGTCCTATTTTGTGACCACGGAACTGGTACCTCTCTAGGATGGAAGAATCGGCACGGACACTGCGTGTGCTGGATGTCGACGGGTAGAAAGGAAGGAAGGTTTAATGTGAAGAACACACACACATTTACTATGGCCCCCCGGAATAGTATAGCGTGAGCGCCGAGGCAGTACGCGGGTGCGTGTATGTATAGGACCATGCCCGTGCCCGTGGCGAACGGCCCCCCTGACTTGTAGCTGGGACATTAACTTCTGCTTTTTTTTTTCGCATCCCCCAATCTTGCAGTCGTCACTTTTTATGGTCAACTTTCCTCTTTTAAAGTTTCAAGAGGGAATTTTTACGATTCATGAACAAACTGCCCTTGTATTTCTGGACAGAGGACCTTCTTTTTTTCTCTTCCACCAAAAGGTGGGAACAGCAGAACCAATAGTACCCCGCTGTGACCTCTCCCGCCTGCCTGTCTCCCGATTCCGATTCCGATGCCGATCCCGATCGACGCCGGTTTTGCTCGTGGCCGTCCCCTACTGTAGGTTCAACCGCCTGAAGCAGGATTACGCGGGCTGCCAGCTGTCGGGCTTCATCATGGTTAACCGCGTGCCGGGAAACTTCCACATCGAGGCGCGCTCCTTAGTTCACAGCATCGACCCTACGGCGACAAATGTCAGGTGCGCTGCTTTTTTGTTTTTGTTGTCCTTGCTGTTGCCAATTTTGTTGGTTTTCGTATATATATCATACGTAGTTTGTTTTGTTCGTTTTTGCTTTTTTTGTTCATTACCGGTGTTAATTTATTTTATTTTTGTTTTTTGCTTCTGTTTTTCTTCTTTCTGTCATTTTCTGCCTTTTTTTTGTTCTTGGTTTTGCGTGGGTATGTTTTAGGGTTTTAAGCTCACTTCTGTTTCGTTAGGTTTCGATGTACACACCATAGCCACTGAAGCACTCTTGATAGTCAGCGCTGACCGGTAGCTGAGTGATCATTAGACCAGCGATTATGGTGCGTATCTAACAAAAAGCACAAAATCGGTTGACTTAATAACAGAGTGATCATGGTGCATATCTAACACATGTAAGTATCACAGATAGACACAGCTTGCAAAGACGGATTTCGATGATATGCTCGATCTTCATCACAGCTGTTTTTTTTTTTTTTTCATATCTAACACATTTAGACACATTTTCTTGGCCGGGCCTGTTTCCTCTGTGCGTGTGTGTGCTCACGGTTTTTGAAGCCACGTCGTGAAGTCGCTCAAGTTCGGGACCCAGTTCCCGGCACGAGGGCGCCGGGGTCCGTCGCAGGACCTTGACCTGGAGGGGCTCTCTGCCCTCGAGGATCGGACGTACGTCACGGACGCCCTTCACACCGCCCCCCACCACTACATCAAGGTACGTGTTCTATACTGGTATAGATAACTGGTCCTGTTTATTGCTGCCTTCGTCTCTCCGCCGATTTTTGGTGCTGCCGTCCGGACTAGTAACAATGACGTTTTGGTTGCGACCGCATTGACCACGAACGACTGCTGCCCTAAATGCCGTTGCTGCTTCATACTTTTATCACTGTTGCTACTTCTACTACTACCACTACTTACTACTACTACTACTACTACTGTTCAGGGCGCGTTTTCCCTTGATTTTATTTTCGATGCTGTGCGTGTGGGAGGTCAACAATTCTCCCGCACTTTACACACTATTAATAGACGCCCCTACCCTACTGGTAGCCCCAATCGTACTGTACGCGCGAATCCTACTGGATTTTCCAATCCTACTGGATTTCCCAATCTTACTGAAAATCCCAATTCTGCTGGACGCCCCAGTCCTGCTGGACGCCCCAGTCCTGCTGGACGCCCCAATCCTACTGGACGCCCCCCAATCCTGCTGTACGTCCCAAATCCTACTGGATTACCCAATCCTACTGGCGCCCCATCCTAATCGCTCTTTTTTGTGGCGTGATGTGCTGGATGTGTGAACAGGTGGTGTCCACCTTTGTAGGCGAGAAACAGGCGAAGGAGAAGAGCGTGGACAGTCTCCAGTACCAGATGATGATATCCAGCCAGACAATGCCCTACAACGTAGAACAGGTGAGAAATATAAGGAGGCGAAGAGGGGAGGGGGGCGGGGGGGGGGGGGGGGGGGGGGGGGGGGTTGCTCGTGGCATGCATGGCCGTAGTCGTACGACCATATAATAGACCCCTCGCATCCCCCGACAATGTCGGGACGGAGCACGTCGGGGGTTTTCACCGACCAGGCAGACGTTGCTTGCACCAAGCGCGAAGCGCCGCGCGTAGTGTTCGGCGAGTCGCACGGATAGATGAGCTGCATCCTATATGCTAAGGAAGGCTTGCGATGCGGACTTTTTTTTTTTGCATAGGGATGACGGCAATCGAGTGAGCTGACCTGGAGAGGGGGTGTTTAGAGCTTAGTGAAGAGCACGAATCAGCGGACGGATTGTGTTTGGGACTGTTCACAAGCGTTTTCTGCTGCGCTCTCAGGATGTGTTTTTCTTTTCTTGTGGTGCGTCGCAAGCGTTTCTCCTGCGCTCTCGGTATGCGTCTTTTGTCTGGTCCCGGCGTGGTCTCTCTTGCTGCCGTATATATGAGGAGGCAGCCCCACGGCCACTTGTGCGCCGCGCACCCATTTGGTTGGCTTGTCGTTATTATTATTTATTTATTTTTTGTAGCTTGTTGCAGCTGTGCTGCGTGTAAACACGAAGCTGGCACTGATTCTGCTGCTGCTTTTGCTGCCGCCGCTACTGCCGCAACTGTAGTGTGCGGAATACCTTGTTGTTGCTGCAATATTACTACCATACCTTGTTGCTGATATATATAAGGGTACGTATGTCACTGATAATATTGTACTTGGACGTTGTTGCTGTATTTGTGATATTTTGATACACCTCGGGTACGTTACTGCTGCTGTCATGCGGTTTTGTGTTTTGGCGGTCAATAACATTCACTGTTCTCTCCTTATCATCGTATCATACTTGCCTTCGCGTTTTCCCCCAGGTGCCGGAAGCAAAATTCAGCTACGACCTTAGCCCCATGAGCGTTTACGTCAAGCAGAGGCGTCGCAAGTGGTACGACTTCTTGACCTCGGTGCTGGCCATCGTAGGGGGTACCTTCACCGTGGTGGGCGTTCTCGACAACATCCTCTTCCGGGTGGTGAAGCAGAAGAAAATATAACTCTACTGTACGCGTATCTACGCAACGTAAAAGCAAGAAAATAATAACCCGATAAAAAGCTCCCAACTTTTGTCCTTGGCTTGATTCCTTACCCCCCCCCCCCCCCCCCCTACTCGTGCCTGCTTTTTGTAGGAGGGGGGGTGGGGGCTGGGGTGGGGGGGGTGTTGACGTACCCGCCGTGTCTGCATATCGAAGCTCCGGCATTCTCTGTAGTGATGATGTCGATCGCCTGTGCCGTAAAACATCCTTGCTCGTGTGTTGTAGGCGACGCTCATCAGGTGGTTTGGTGGGAGCGGGGGACGGGGGACGGGAGGCGGAGGGGACTGTTTCCTCTTTGTTTTTATTTTGTCTTTTTATTTGGCCTCGTTTTTTTTTTGGTCTGAGAAGTCTTGAGTCTCCCCCCAGCGGCACCACAGCAGAGGGCGGCGCGGGGCGGGGCGGAGCGGACCAGGGTGGGATGGGGAACGTAAGCGTTAATGGAGCTGGTGGCTTGTCATTTTCCGGGGGGGGGGGGGGGGGTCGTTATAGTAGTGCGAAGCGCGAGCGACTGACGGCGATTTTGTTGTGTCCCACCCACCCACTCATTCCTACCCCCCCCCCCCTCCCCCAAACCGACTTTGCCCTTCCTTCCTGCCGACGGAGGCTTTTTTTCGTCGGACTTACGTGACAAGTCGTAAGTAACGGAGGCGTTTTCCGTCGCACCTATGTACAAGTAGCAAGTGACGCAAGCAAGTGACGCAGCAGGGAGGCGTTTTGCGTCGGGCTTATTACAAGTAGTAAGTGACGGGAGGCGATTTTCGCCGGACTTACATGCAATTATAATAAGACCACGGGGTTTCCCAGCCTCTCAGGCGCCACGGTCACGCCAGTCCCACCGCGGATATCCCGTGTAAAACACTTGAAAATAGCACACACCATGGGAGGAATTTCCCGAGAGCCGATGTTCTCCAACAGAAGGACAGGTGCGTACGTACAACGAAAGAGCGGTGGCCTTGAAGAATATTTCCGTCCAGATATTCCTATCATCATAGACGGAATCGCTTGGCGCTTTTTGCACTTACACTTCTTCCCGTTGTCGAGAAAAACCGGTTCCGAAAATTCGTTCGAGAGGGTGTGTGTGTCTTAAGTGTTGTGCGGAAATATAAGCAGTACCAGAGGCAACGAACAAGAAAAAAAACACGCGCGAGGTTGGTACGTAGCTTAGCTTAGTAGCAATAGTCTATAGCGGGGTAGGCAAAAGCTTTAGCTCGGGGCCCGGGAGGGGACCACAAACAAGCGTTTTTTTTGTTTCTGTTTTGTTTTTTTGTCTTTTGATAAGATCTTGTTGTGCTGCATTTTACCTTAAAACCCCCCTTTATCAAGAGCCGCACCCATTTTGTTTTTGGGCGACTTACTACGACTTGGAATTAATGTGGGACACTTTTTTTCAGTAGTAAAAGGGTTGAAAGGAGGCGAACGGGGATGGGGGGGGGGTGGAGGGGGGGGGGTACTCATGTCAAGCATGACTGGGGGCTATTGTTTGCCGTGGCTGGGGGCTTGCTGTGTGTGTAGTGGCTTCGTCGTGGGGCGTGGATCGTAGGGCCCAAAGGACGCACAGCAGTAAAACGCAACATAAACGACGGGCGCGGTGCGGGGGGGCTGTGTATTCTATCCATGCGATGGCGACCGTGCGTGATGAGGGTTGGAGGCGTGCTGCTGAGTCCCAAAAGCAGGGCGCGACTTTCGTTGGTTGAGGGTTGGGTGTCACGGGGTCGACGTGGTGTGGGGGTTGAGGCGAGGACTCGGCGAAACCAACGAACAAGGGATCCCATTGGAAAAACTGCAGTATACGGTGACAGCGGGTGATGTTTTTTTGTCCATGCGCGGCTATATCTACCTGGCTGGTCGAGGCTATTATCATGAGAGCTCCCCCACCCAGCACTTCGCGTTAACGTTTGGGCGCAGAACGTGAACATCGTTTTTTTTTATTTAAATGTGTGTGTTCTTCGCCGTTCTTTTTTGTGTACCCATCGGCATTCAACACACCCAGGATTATAGTATTGATAGTATTAACACTGTCTTTGTGACGACTCTTCATCGTTTTACTCGTATAGATGACATAAAAACGATGTTGCGCCGTCGCATCTATAGAACATGTGATACTTTCATACATTCGTACCTTACTATACACTACTGTTACTTTTCACACTTACGTCTTGCTGACTGCGTGTGTATGCTAAAGGCACTGCTGCGACTACTTCTTGCTTTTGTAGTACGGTATTTAGCGGGAGGTGCCACGTAAAATTCCTGTCTGCTTTGTACCCACTTTTTTTCTGTGTCGATCATGCGTGCATGTGTTAACCGAGCCGCACGGCCACGGGGAATTATTACAGCGATGGCTGCTGTTGTTGATGCCTCGCAATAGTCTTGATGGCGCTACGGAAGGAATGGCCCCAACAGCAACAAGAAATAACGAGCCGAAAACGTGCGCATGATTATTGCCAGGTGTGTACCAGTTCGTAATTGTTTTCTTCATCCGAGACGCTTTTTTGTGTGTTTAGCCTGTTTTGTGACCACGGGCTACGTAGGTTTCAGGAAAACGAGCTACTACAATGTAATGTAAGAACGCCATCATGAATGGGTCGGGTATGGCTGCACACTTTCGATTACACCATATTTATTGATTGCTTGATGCAGCACCAGCAGAGCTGCTCGTAGAACTTATTCTTCTGCACACCGCATGCCGTGATTAGATGCGCTGAACCGTAAGACTCCCGGCATAAGAAGTCTGCACCACCACCACCATGCAGGAGATGCAACCACGCGCTGCAACACGGCCACCACCGCGGCCCACCTCGAGGCGGCATTCTATAAAAATAGCTCCCACGAGCTGGCGCAAACCCGTCCGCTGTGTCTGTACGTAGGCGACAGCTGGCGTAAATCTGCTGCTATCAGGCGAACTTCCTCAGACGTGCCCGAAAAAAATGATGCCGTTCTAATAAGGTTATTATATGAGGTTTTGTCACGAAACTGCTGGAAGAGGGGATTGTTTCCCGACGGTGAGATCATTTTCGGCTTCGGTTGACGGTGGCCACCACCCCGACCCGGAACTCCCAAGTAGTTCTAACCCTAACCCTGACCCTATCCAGAGGCGGGCATGCTTGTTTGGTGCGCCAGCTCATTGTTGTCCTTGGAAAGGCTATGTTTGCTGTTCGGGCACATTTAAGGAAGTTCGCGTGAACGGACAGATCTACGCGACATCGTAGGCGACGGCTTGGTCGAAATCGGTTGCTGTTATGATATGTACGCTGTATTCCGGTAAAATCTGGCTAGATCTACCCGGGTAAAGGCCAACCACATTGTAAACCTTTAAAAATACCGAACACCGAGCGGGGCACTTGTTGTGTCCGATAATTTCGTCCCGAGTCAGCGGTCCTGATGTGCAATCGTCGGTATTAACTGCGAAGAAGCCGAATACCAGTCGTACCACCCTGTGGTATTTTCATGGCACAAGCATTGCACACAACATTCAATAGTAGTAGTTAGTACAGCAAGTGGCAGTGTATAGTAATAACAATACTGCCGAATGGGTACAAGGTTGTTGCCTACAACTACTGTACAGCAACAACAACTGTGTGATGCTATTACAGTAATAGCACTATACTACTATTTGCGGACATTTTTGTTGTTGTCTGCGACCGACTACTGTTTGCACAACATCACCACCATCATCATTACCATTCACGTTCACATTCAGGGAGGCTGGGGGGGGGCGNGCGGCCCACCTCGAGGCGGCATTCTATAAAAATAGCTCCCACGAGCTGGCGCAAACCCGTCCGCTGTGTCTGTACGTAGGCGACAGCTGGCGTAAATCTGCTGCTATCAGGCGAACTTCCTCAGACGTGCCCGAAAAAAATGATGCCGTTCTAATAAGGTTATTATATGAGGTTTTGTCACGAAACTGCTGGAAGAGGGGATTGTTTCCCGACGGTGAGATCATTTTCGGCTTCGGTTGACGGTGGCCACCACCCCGACCCGGAACTCCCAAGTAGTTCTAACCCTAACCCTGACCCTATCCAGAGGCGGGCATGCTTGTTTGGTGCGCCAGCTCATTGTTGTCCTTGGAAAGGCTATGTTTGCTGTTCGGGCACATTTAAGGAAGTTCGCGTGAACGGACAGATCTACGCGACATCGTAGGCGACGGCTTGGTCGAAATCGGTTGCTGTTATGATATGTACGCTGTATTCCGGTAAAATCTGGCTAGATCTACCCGGGTAAAGGCCAACCACAATGCTAGGTATAGAAGGACAGGGTATCCCTAGCCAGGTCAGCCTATGGAACGGGTACTCGTTGGTACTCACGTGTGTTGTTTGCGTAGAGATAGAAGAAGAGCAGGTTTATTCCGTTTTCGCGTGATGAACGACTGAGAAGACGAGATGGCACAAAGCCATCGGGAACCATCCCTGGTTCCCACCTAAGATACCGCCTTCCAAGTACTACCAATACGATTCTTATACCTGATACCAGGTATTTACCAAACGTTTCCACATCATGCCAGCAGTACCATAACACTAGCCCACCCTGATGAGCCGTATATGCAGAAATATGAGAAATTCGTGGAAACCCCGATTCCACGAACTAAAACATGAGTCGAAGATGCGGCTCCTCAAAACCCACTCCCACACCTCTGAACGGCAAGGCTACGAAGCCGAGCAAGGAACGTCAAAAAAGAAGAAACGTTGGAACCGAAATCCTGCAGTCATTGTACATGAACTGCCCTCCCGGCTCGAGAGCGGGGCTCGGTAGAACTGATAACACTGGAAAACTAGACACTTAAAAACTTCCCCGAAACCCGGCCCAAAACATTCAGAAAGCGCGTCCTGAGCCCCAAGTTAGTGGCTCGATTATCCAGACCCGCCCCGGCATTGAGCGGGGGGGGTCGGCGGGACGAATTACGCTAAAACTACCCCCAAAACCGCCCCAGAAAAAATATCAGAAAGTGGGAGGCGATACTGAGAAGAAAAACAGTCGAAGAGTTGAGTAAAAAAACTTTCTCCGTTTTAGACTAGTCCTGCCGATATGCAACGCCAAGTGTAGGGATGCTAGGTTCAAGAGGACAGGGTATCCCTAGCCAGGTCAGCCTATGGAACGGGTACTCGTTGGTACTCACGTGTGCTGTTTGCGTAGAGATAGAAGAAGAGCAGGTTTATTCCGTTTTCGCGTGATGAACGACTGAGAAGACGAGATGGCACAAAGCCATCGGGAACCATCCCTGGTTCCCCCCTAAGATACCGCCTTCCAAGTACTACCAATACGATTCTTATACCTGATACCAGGTATTTACCAAACGTTTCCACATCATGTCAGCAAGTAATACCCAACCACATTGTAAACCTTTAAAAATACCGAACACCGAGCGGGGCACTTGTTGTGTCCGATAATTTCGTCCCGAGTCAGCGGTCCTGATGTGCAATCGTCGGTATTAACTGCGAAGAAGCCGAATACCAGTCGTACCACCCTGTGGTATTTTCATGGCACAAGCATTGCACACAACATTCAATAGTAGTAGTTAGTACAGCAAGTGGCAGTGTATAGTAATAACAATACTGCCGAATGGGTACAAGGTTGTTGCCTACAACTACTGTACAGCAACAACAACTGTGTGATGCTATTACAGTAATAGCACTATACTACTATTTGCGGACATTTTTGTTGTTGTCTGCGACCGACTACTGTTTGCACAACATCACCACCATCATCATTACCATTCACGTTCACATTCAGGGAGGCTGGGGGGGACGGGGCGGGTTGAGGTGGAGGGAATGGCGGGGAACAGGGGGGGGGATAAGGGGGGTCTGAGGGGAGGGAACGGCAGGGGGCGGGGGGTGGGGCGGGAGGGGAGGCGGGAGGGGGGAACAGGACGCGACGGGCTTCCTCCGCTCCAACGTCCTCTGTTGGACTACGCCCCCGCCAACGCCAAGAAAAGGTGTCATGTTCGACATAAATGTCCTCCGCGCTGTCGTACTACTGCTGCTGTATATATGGTTAATGTGGACTCACTCGTATACCAGGTACTGTACTACCGTACTTTGTATGCTGGGGAGGATACGTGGTAGGTGGTATTGTAACCCTGGGATATGGCGTTGCTCAATCAGTGGGACCTCCAGTAATTACAGTACATACTTACCAGGAGTGGGATACCAGCAGGTACTACCTGGTACCGTATAAATAGAAATAGATACCATGCACTACCACAGGCATGCCTGTCGTACGTACACAAAATGCTCCAAACCGCGCGTCGTTGTAAATGTTAGTGTCAGGTACTGCTGCTATACCTCGTGCCCTCAGAGACAAGAAGTTAATCTGCACTCACTCCTGTTCGTCGAGCCTTGTAGCCAGTGTAGTCGTCAGCCGCACTCACTCGTACTCTATGATCGCGCCGTGCGCGCTGCGCTCGAGTGCTCGAGTGTACGTATTTTAGAGCATTCTGGTTCTGCCAGTTGCCAGTTGGTTCAGTTCGAGTTGCAGTTGCGCCGCATCAAGTTCGCTTTTTCGCTTTTTCCGAGAAAATTATTTTTGCGCTTTTTTTGGCGCTGGCAGCAGCATGTCTCGCGTCTCGCGGGTCAGGTACGTTTTTTTGTGTTTTCCAAATTGGACACGCTCACAGCACATCGACCACGTGCAGCAGGCGGACGATCGCAGGACGGGGACTAGCTAGAACACTACCGGTGCTCTACGGCGAGGTGAGGCTTTGCGCTCCGGGATCCTGTGATACGATACGGCGGTGGTGTCGTAACCGGATCACAGCAGTGTTTGTTCTCAGCTCGAGACGATTCGACGTTGTTTTCTTTCCTCCTCTCTTCACCCTCTGTGGGGCACTTGTTTCCTGAACGTAGGCACGACTGCACCAAAGCAGAGTTGGTTCATTGATCCAAGCGAAGGCATGAAGACATCCAAAGACAGGAAGCGGTGCCCACAGCGGGGAAGAGCATAGGTATAGGTATACATAGACAGGTCGGTACATTAAATCCGCTGCTACTTTGTCCTTAGTCATGTCGGCGTGCATAGCTGCGAGCAGGAGTTGGTTGTGCGTCGTGAACATTTTTGGCGCTTCTCGTCATGCTATGAGATATCACCAGAACGTACTGCTGCACAAGCAGTACGTATGGAACAGGGAGAAGAATTACTTGAGCAATTGGCGGTGCTATGCTTATACGCCTTGCTGCATGCTGCTGCCGCACGGGGTTCCTAGTAGGGGCGTCTGCACGTTGTCCTCCCAAACCCCTCTTCGTGCCAGCCAGGCACACCTACACCCCGACCTCCATGCATCAAACCCCGTTGAATTTTATGCAAAACATCAAAAACCCAAAATACTCGTACCTGGTACCAGGTTCGCACAGCAGTACCAGGGCAGACCAGCCCCTATGATACCAGTACTTTGGGTACCAGGGATCTCCAAACCAATGCAAGACACAAGACCCAACCCAACTCTTCTCCCCCGCCTCTCCCCTTTCAGTGTGATACTACTGTACTGACTGCTGCTGTAGTCCATTCGCTCAGGCTATCTCAACCTCTCCGTCTGTATCTGTATACTTGCTCTGCGCGTGTGTGCGGAGAAATTCAGCAACCCGGTGCAGACTAGACCGACGTGGACAGCCGCAGCAGCAGCGTTCAGGCATGCAGAGCGCAGACACTTTCTTGCAGGCACCTCTCGTTGACTCAAACGGCTCCCCCTAAGGCCGGCCGTCCGCCCGCTACCTGCCCCCCCCCCCCCCCCCCCCCCCCCCCCCCCCCCCCCCCCCCCCCCCCGCCACGTCCTCACGTCTCCAACAACCGCGCATACTTATGTTGTAGTCTATAACGGTCGAGCATCAAGGCGCCAGAGGCCAGAGATAACGTTGTGTGAAAAATCGCAGCAGCAGCAGCAGCAGCAGCAGCAACAGTAACAGCAGCAACGTCTCCTCGCTCCTGGAACACGTTTGAAAGTTTCGACTTTCGAAAGAAGTTCCAGGAGACTACGTAGGCGTCATATGTATATACTTCCTCTGTCCCATAAGTCTGGTCCGTTAGGTTTGGGCGCCCCCTTAACGGTGTCCGATCTGTTTTCCGTTTATATATTTGAAATCTCCGGCGTTTTTTGAGCAAGAACAACTTTTTTTTTTGTAGCTGGTGCTTGAACCATGCGGCCGAACGGCCGGAAAACATTGAGTCGGCCCAAAAACGGCCATATTTTGTCCATTTCCAGGGGGAGGGTTAGGTGGGGCACTAAGCCTAAACCCCCCCAAAAACACAAGCATTATCCCAACCCTAAAGCTGACCCCCCCTATGCTCAACCATCCATAACGCGTCCCCCATACTAAAACCAGTATAATAGTGACCCCCACATTAAAATCAAGACACTTTGGGTCCCACACTAAAACCAAGACACTTGGGGGTCCCACACTGAAACCAAGACACTTGCGGGACAAAAAACAACAGTAGTAGGGCCCGAACCCACCCCCCCCCTCTACTCAACGATCCATGTCGCGTCCCCCCATACTCAAACCAGTATAATAGTGACCCCACACTTAAATTAAGACACTTGGGAACCCACATTAAAACCAAGACACTTGGGGGGCCCACACTAAAACCAAGACAATTGCGGGGCAAAAACAGAAAAATGTCGATTATTCGTCCTCGCTGCCGCTGGGACTCGATACCGCCGAGGCGTAAGCCTTCAAAAAGGGCCAAAATGGGTATAATTTGACCTAATTTTAGTGCACAACACGGTCTTCGTTTTTTTTTTTTTTTTTGTCAGCTTTGTATGTGCTTTGCCATTCCAACGAACCTAACTATAGTATGATCGGAAAAGTATAAGTGCGCAAACAATAACACGCCCATAACGGACCAGACTTATGGGACAGAGGAAGTATGTATGAGTACGAGCTCTACTCGTACAGAGATCTATTTATCAGTTTCTTATTACCCGTACGCGTAGAGCAGAGAGCAAAGAGGCACAAAGTTGAATGTGTGTGTACCTGGTATTTTCTACCAGAGGGTACAAGGCTGCTACTGGCACATACGAGGCATACACTGCCAGTAGATTACTGCTGTTAGTATCTATCTACTGATTGAGCCTGCCAGTATATGCTGCCAGTAGATTTGATATCACTTCGTACTTTCAAGGAATGCGCCATCCTACGCTCGTACCGCCGCATATAACACGGATGGGAGCACACCCCGGTGATATTTTTTCGCCCTGTGAAAATATCATCACCGGGGGTGTTTTTATAAGGGGGTGTGGTATCTACTGTAGCGCACCCCCGGTGATAAGCACCATGTACAGGAGCCCCGCAGCTGGGGGGTGTGATAGCGGGACGTCGGTTGCCATCGAGTGCGAGCAGACTCGGCCAGATGGCAGAGGGTGTGATATCGAGGAGGTGTGGTAGCGGTTACCTTTGATCACCAAGGAGTGTGACCAGACCCCGGCCAGATTGCAGGGGGTGTGATAGTAGGGGGGGGGGTGTTGCAGGGCTTCTTCGGGGGGCTCCGTGAAGAGGCCTTCCCCGTCGTCATCCAGACACTCGTGGCTCTCACCGGGCAGCATCGTCTAGACGCTTGTGGGAGTCGTCGTGGCTGGCGATTCGGGAGCGCTTCTGTCGGGGGTCTAAGGCCCTGTGGCTGAAGTGTTGGGTGCTTCTCTGCCAGAGCCTTTTGCGCTTCACCGGTACTGACACCCGTCTTCGGGGGTTTGATCCACGGCAGGAGTGGCAAGTACCGGTAGGCGGTAGGCGGCGAGGACCCGGAAAAAAAACGACGTGATCCTCGCTCGAGGCGCGGCAGCAGCAGGTATACCAGTGGGGTCCGGGCCGCAGGCTCGATCGGCCCACTACTGTGATGGGCCGCGCAGCCAGTTGTCTCCATGCTGGTACCGGTATCCATACCGGCGCGTGCGTGTTACAGGGTGAATGGTGTCCACTTCATACTGCCACCGGGTGTGAGAATTTGGAGATTTATATGTTTTCAGGCGTACGTCCGAAGGGGGTGTGGTATTTACATTTACCGTACCCCCGGTGATAGAATGACGGTCGATAAAACATAAAAAAAAAATATATATATATACTGGTACCCCTGGGTGGGCTTTTATAGGGGTGGGGGGGGTGGGGTGTACTCATGTTGTGCACGGCCGTAGTCATATGACCATAGACCCTCGCATCCCTACAATGCCGGGACGGAGCGCGTTGGGTTTTCACCAACCAGGCAGACATTGCTTGCACCAAGCGCGAAACGCCGTGAGGTATTGGGCGAGTCGCATGGAGGGTGAGCTGCATCCTGCTAAGAACCGCCTCTGAGGCGGACTTGCATATGGACGACAGCTTCAATGAGATAATTTAATTTCTGGTGTGGCCACTTCCGGAGACAGCAATGGGTTTTACTATGTAACTGCCTCACGGACGCCTTACCATATTAACACTACGTGATACGACCATTCCCCTTGTGCGGAACAAAGGTTCTCCACCCCGCGCAAATGATCTACTCGACCGCCAGCTTTGGTGACCGCCAAAAAAAAATAACAAAAAAAAACGGCACCCTGGTTGTCTAGCTCACGCAGCGAGTGGCGTGTTTTACAGCGTCGTTGCCAACCGACGCCAACCCAACCTATAAATATATCATATATTTATATGACGAGGGGGGTGGGGCGTACTAATTTGTTGCTTGCCTTAGTCATTTGACCATTGACCACGCATCCTTTTCGAGACGGAACACCGTTCCTACTCCAAATAAGGACACCTCTTAACGTTTGGGCGCTCTCTTGTTTCCATATGTTACCAATACACTTTTTGCTAATATAGGGGGGGGGTGTTATTCAAGGGGGGTGTGCTATCGTCCATATTACTCGGTATACCACGGAAACCCATAAAAGGGCTGAAGAGAGAAAGCAGACTATTAATATGAATAGTGGACTAATAACAATGTTGAACACCAAACACTAGACGAGTTTTATTTAGACTACAAAACTCGATTTCCACCACATTCTCCCCCACTACGTAGACAACCTGACTTATATCTTCGATTAGGTCAGGAACTACGACGAGAGACTCTCGAGTATCCAAATTTCTCGGTACCGGACTCAGTATACAATGTTCGCATTGCCATCGTTCCTTCCTGGGTGTTTTCTATGGTATGTACCGTAAGTGAATTTTATGGATTCTTGAACATGAAATATGTGAAATATTCCCTTCGTTTACTTTGTTTCCTTTCTTATGGGAAGGTGATGATCAAACCACGGACCTCACTCTTCATAATCTCACGTCCTGCCGTCGACGCGATTATAGGCAAAACCCGTAGACTAAAAATGTTGAACAACAAACGCTACCATATTTTTAGGCTTGTACAAACTCGATTTCCACCACAGTATTCAAATGGAACCGGGTTTCCAGGCTCTCTCGCTGATGATGTTGAGAAATGAGATCCGCGGGAGAAGAGAGCGAGTACAAAAAATAGTGGATCGTCTCAT
The DNA here is from genome assembly GCA_008828725.1 of Saccharina japonica. Lineage (NCBI taxonomy): Eukaryota > Phaeophyceae > Laminariales > Laminariaceae > Saccharina > Saccharina japonica. The sequence goes on from MEHQ01004211.1 coordinate 154,543, forward strand.
CATTGTCACAAGTTCCGTACGAATGTATGTACTTCGAAGTATGAATACTCGAATGTACATACTTATGAGACAGAGGAAGTATTATATACGCACATCGTTTTCTTGTTATTTTTTCTCCTCTCTTTTCTGTGTCGATGTCCGCAACCCGTAACCCGCAACCACTCCCGGCCAATACACAAGCCAGCTGACGTAAATCTGCCCGTTCAGGCAAGAACTTCGTTAGACGTGCCCGAATAAAATGATGCTGTTCTAAAATGAGGTCATACTCGCAATTATTTGGGATTTTGTCACGAAACAGTAAGGGATTTTTTCTTCCCGACGGTGATACTATTTTGGGCTTCGGCTGTGGCCACCACCCCGCCCCGGAGCTCTAACCCTAACCCCATAGCCCGAACCAGAGCCCTGCTTCGCTGATTGGTTGGTGTGCCACCTGGTCGTTGTGCTTGGAAAGGCCCTAATGCCCTCATAGATTTGCTGTTCGGGCACATGTAAGGAAGTTCGCCTGAACGGGCGGATCTACTCGAGAGATCCTACACAGCTGCAGTACGTGCTTATCACGAGCCCCGATTGTGATGGGAAATTAAGCGAAAAGGCGAACTGTTTTGTTTTTTGTTTTTTTTTATCTCCGGCGGTGCTTCCAGCGGGGGCCCGCTCACAAGCCGGTAGGCCTTTCTTTGACCCACCAAGCTTTATACGACGATAACCGGATATGAAAGCGACGTATTTCTGGCTTTGATATAGTATGCTAAAATGAGGCGATTATCCGACCACTTCAGCGAAATTATCGTGGTTTGCGTACGCGACCGATTAATGCACACACTGCTGCTTGTTGTTGTGGCCTGCGGCTTCCCTTTTTCACCTCGATTTAGGCAAATGGACCGGGTACTAGTGTCGGAATCATAGGTTTTCAGTCGCAAAAACGGCCTGATGAAAAATAATCTGAGTTGTAGATACCAGGTCGGTCCCCCTTCCCCTATATCGTAGATCGTACCGCCTCGTTACACGCAAGTTCAAGGCCCCCCAAGGTCTGCCACTCCGTTCCGTGTAGACCCGAGGTATCAACCCACACCCCTCGGTGTGTCCTTCACACCACAACCACACAAGAGAGAACCTGCAGGGGGCACCGCCCCACATTGGCGTCGTCGGCTTGGTTTCTTTGAATTGTTGGTGCGCAGTCCCCTTCCCCTATATATCGTACCGCCTCGTTGCACACGAGTTCAAGGCCACCCAAGGTCTGCCACTCCTTTCCGTGTTGACCCCAAGAGGTACCAACCCCAACCTCTGAGTGTGTCTTCCACACCGCAATCGCACAAGAGAGAACCTGCAGCGGGCGCCGCCCCACAATATCCTGAATCCTAAGACTCTACGAGTACTACTACGACAGTAGGTTGATTCGGCCAGCTCGGGGTGCTGCTGTGGCTTGGAAAGACTGGCATACAGGCTGATTGCACGGCTTATATTATATCACCTTATCCAACCAGAGTGTGCAAATGGGTAGAGCAGTACCTTCGAGAGATTTACTATCAGCAGCTGATAAGAGGTAGGCCAGAAACGGGTACTCGCCAGTTTCTGGAGCCCCGACCCTACGCAACCCACCGGGTAAAGCCATTTTGACAAAGAAAAAGAAAAAAAAACTCCCTGTTTTACTTATGATAGTGCCATGATAAATGAAATTTGAGTGCAAGACACCAGTGCGTACTACTACTATTCTATAGTAGCCGAAAATACCAGTACGAACTGTTTTTATTGTTGATTAGATACATATGCCACCTAAATTTGCCTTGTCGTGCATTTCTCCATCGCGCGGGCGTGTTGTTATGGATTTGAATGCGCGAAACACGTGAAAAACATCTACGCTATGGGGGCGATGGTTCACGGTCTCCCTCCCGCTTAGAAGACCCATTAATTCAGCGGGGGCCCAAAGCCAGCATCGCTTCACACCCGGATATATACTATACGCGTAGATGGGCTTGCAGAAGAAGTACGCTTGGATAGCAAAAGCCGGTGACATGATCGCCGTCTTGCTCCTGCGAAGTTCAACTGCTGCTGCTGCTGCTGCTGCTGCTGCTGCTGCTGTCGGAGCGAGAGGCTAGGGTACAGAACCTTCGCTGTCGTTGCTGCTGTCCTCGTCGGGTTAGCGTTGCTTATTAATAGGCGCCTTCCGACTTTTTTCGGCGGAACTTGCAGCAATATCGGCCCCCGCTGGCAATTAATTAATTTTGCCGAGAGGCAGCAAAGGCTAAAACACCGCCGTAGGGATCACCCGTGCTCGTCTGCTGGCTCATTGTGCCCAGCCGGTACCGTCGGTACCGTGTGCGTACCCCTTGTGGTTGTGGTTGACATGTGTGTGTGTGTGTGTGTTTAAAGGGTTTCCTAGAGATGTTGTACAGCCCTAATGAAACGGGAATACGGATTACCCGCGGGTACCGGAAAAACCGCGGGTGCCCGGTTCTCAACGACGCAATTACCCGCAGGCTCCGAAAATCCGCGGGTTTTGAGCTCGGACCCTACCCGTCAAACGGGTAGGACCCTGACGGGTGTACCCGCCGGGTACCCGGGTATTTTATTTCAGGGTCCTGAATACCTCTTGCGGGTGACCACAACCGGTCGGCACCTTCGTTTCACGACTTACTATTAATAGTAGTCCGACTAATAACTAGTAACAATTAGTAGCCGGCGACTTCAGTCGTACCCAATCATAGCCACATTATTGTCCCCGCATTAAAAATGCCTTCCTGCCATTAAAAAAAGAGTAATAAGTCGGATAGTCGGCACCTCCGTTTCACGATTATTACGGGGGACGATAGTAAATAGGACAAAATATTGTGAGAAATAAAAAAGAGAAATATGTCGTAGCTGTTTGTGTCTACCGTAGATCTGGTTAGATTTTTTGTTGCCTCCGACGGCGATTCCAACGGAGCCTCCTCACCGGGCGGGGGGGGGGAGGGTGTACTCGTGTCGTGCACGGCCGTAATCGTATGACCATAGACCCTCGCATCCCTACAATGCCGGGACGGAGCACGTTGGGTTTTCACCAACCAGGCAGACATTGCTTGCACCAATCGCGAAGCGCCGTGCGGTATTGGGCGAGTCGCATGGAGGGTGAGCTACATCCTGCTAAGAACCGCCTGTGAGACGGACTTGCATATGGACGACAGCCTCCAATGAATTTATTTAATTTCTGGTGTGGCCACTTCCATTGACAGCAATGGGTATTATAATGTATCTGCCTCGTGGGTGCCTTACCATATATACACACTACGTGATACGACCATTCCCCTTGTGCGGATTTGGGGTTCTCAACGCTTCACATGGATCCAGTATACTGATGCAGTCCAGTATACTGGCTGCTGGCACAGCCAGTATTACCTCTACTGATTGAAGGCTGCCAGTGCGCAGCCCGACTATTTTCGGATTAATCTGTCGTGATGACATCTGATGTGTGCATGTTATTTGATCTTTGAGAATGTTTGCTTTTTTATGGTTCAGTCCAAGCAGTCTTGTCGGTGCTTAGATGCTTAGTGCTGGTACATTCACATACCCGAGGGTACCAGGTACCTCTTTGGGCGGAAAAGTAAGGGCCGTTGGCGTGTAAAACTGAAGACGAAACGGTGCTTATGTTTCCGTCCAGAGGGATGTACGGCCTTCGATACTTCGATACAGGACACCTGTTTCGTATCAGATCCCATTCTGGATGGAAGTATAAGGATAGAAGGACTACTTTTACATTACTATGAATACAGAGTAGGCCACACTATCTTGGTATATATGTGTGTTTATGGCACGACACGCGCGCGCAGCATCGCAGCATGCTGATGCAAACCGTATTCTCACACGGGTGATAAAGAGTACACTGTAATCAAGTGATAAGAAAACACACCCTCCCTGTGGGACGAATTTCAGAGCCGATCACGGGGACAACACGACAAAGAATGGCGGCTTTGGTTTGCCCTTCGTCGAGACGTTTCGTCTCCCCCAATACGGAAAACAAATAATGACTCCCCCATTTATCGTCTCCCCGAATTCATATACGACCCGACCTTTATTTACCCCATACCCCTGGGTAAATTTGTTCAAAAGAATGGCGGAATTGGAATTCGAAAGCTCTCGTCGAGAAATTTCCACATGGACACGTCGATCAGCGTTTTTTTCACACTCTCCCCGTTGTTGAGATATCATATATCACTCTGGCCATAAACATAAGGAACATTTTGATTGTATTTTAAAACACAAAAAGGTGCTTATATTCAGGGTCAGGTACCAGGTATGTCCGAAGGGGCTGTGTTATCTTACTATTACTATTTGTATCATCCGTGTGGTACGGTATACATATCATACGAGTTTCGACGAAACCCTCGATCTCACAGCTGATGTTTTTTGTTATTTTTTGTAAATATATAGTGGTGCACGCTCTTCGAGTTGGTTGATAAGAACGCACTTAAAAACTCTCGTTAAGTACTCGGAGGTCGCTATACTGTAAATCAAGTTAATTAAGTCAACGGAGGGGTTTTTTGTTATTACTATTAATAGTAGTGATATTAATTAGCGGTAGATAAAGACCAAAAGCTAAGGCCAACAGCTTTAAGACCAAAATCTCTTAAATACCAAAAGCTCAAATCTCTTACAAGACCAACAGCTCTTAAGACCAACAGCTAAGACCAAAAGCTAAGACTGAAATCCAAAATCTCATTTTTTTTTTTTGTCTTGAATCTCTGGATCCCGGAAGGAGAGAGAGTGAGTGAATGGCACCGACAGACAGACAGACAGACAGGCAGGCAGATGTGGTATATGCTGACATCGTTTATCAACCCCGCCCCATGCTCACGTCGCGGGGCAGATATAGGGGACACTGTCGGCAAGGCCTATTGGGGAGTGTGGTGTGCGGCGGCTGCTGGCGCCTTTGTGGCTAGCTCTAAGAAGCGGCGTGAGAACAGCATATTGCGGTCCCTGGGACACCGCGGATGATCCAGAGTATGGTGAGCTTTTGCCTCTGATTCATTGTCGCTCCTTTTTCTCTGTGTATGAACGGGTTAGTGTTGTTGTTGGGTGGTGATGTTGGTGTTGGTGGTGTTGGTGGTGTTGGTGGTGGTGTTGTTTTGTTGTTGTGTGGTGGTGGTGGTGGTGGCGTTGTTGTTGTTGGGTGGTGGTGGTGTTGGCGTTGTTGTGGATCTGGAAGTTGTTGTTGTTGTTGTTGTTGTTGTTGTTGTTGTTGCTGCTGTGGTTGTTGTTGGTGTTGGTGTCGGTGTTGGTGTTGCTGGTGTTGGTGCTGTTGTGGGTGTTGGTACGTACTGTTTGTTTTAGCTGTTGTTGATGTTGTCGTCTTGCTGCTGTTGTTGCTGCTGACTGATCGCACACTTTGGTAGGTCGTGCTTGGTGCTGTTGGTGCTGTTGGTGCTGTTGTGGGTGTTGGTACGTAATGTTTGTTTTAGTTGTTGTTTTAGTTGTCGTCTTGCTGCTGTTGTTGCTGCTGACTGATCTCACACTCAAGTAGGCCGTGCTTGGCGTTGTTGGTGTTGGTGCTGTTGTGGGTGTTGGTACTGTTTTTGTTTAGTCGTTGATGTCGTCTTGCTGCTGTTGTTGCTGCTGACTGATCTCACGCTAAAGTAGGTCGTGCCTGGTGTTGTTGGTGTTGGTGCTGTTGTGGGTTTTGGTAATGTTTTTGTTCAGTTGTTGTTGATGTTGTCGTCTTGCTGCTGTTGTTGCTGCTGACTGGTCTCACACTCAAGCAGATCGCGTGCGATATAGATGATCTACCCCCCCTGGTAACGAAAAGTCGTAAGAGAAGGAGTCTGCAAGTGGGTATGATAGGAAACCAAACGAAAAACGAAGCTCAGCCGGGGTACATACCAGGAGGACAGCCAGTTCCTCTATTTACAGGTATGTCACGAACTGTGCTACGATAGAGATATCATAGGACTTTTCGGCTGATTTTTTTTTCTTTCTGAATGACGGGTTTTTTTAACCCCTTAAGAACTGGTCTCACGAATTTGGGGACAAACTACTCGGAATTAGTGTGGGACCTTTTTTTCAGTTCTTAATGGGTTAAAAAAAACCAAAATCGTCGGAATTTTGTTCTTGTGTCGCAAAAAAAAAAGTTATACTTGGCCATGGGGTTGTTCATCGTGTTGACACTTTGGTTTTCCTCTAAAATAATGTTTTACTTGTTTCTACAAACAAAAAATGGTGCACCTCTACCGCCGTACGTAGCCGCTCCCATACTCGTGATACTACATACCACTCTGTCCCGAAATATAAGAACCGTTTACATATTAATGTTTTAAAATGGTGCTTGTATTGATGACAGAGTGGTGTGTCTAGTACTGCACGCATCGGACACATCCCGATCTACAGCAGTAGTAGATGAGGATCTAGATCATCGATCTACAGTGTAGATCATTTAGATCATTTAGATCATGATTTTGATCATCTAGATCCTGTAGTTGCCGTTATGATATTGTTGCGCAAGAGGCGTGTCATACAAATCCCACTCGGCAGACGTGTGAGCGCACAGCACGCAAGAGCCGTGTCTTACGTATCATACAGATCCCACCCTGCAAAAGAAGAAAAACATGATGAGGATCTGGATCGTGCCCGTTACAGATCCCACCCCGAAAACATGATCTGGAGCCTACAAATTATTTTAGTCAGGGATCTATGTATATAATATCTGCCCCGAAATATCTACAGGTACAGCAGTAGATCATCACATGGGAATCACACGGGAATCTGACCTGGCCGTTGTTTGCATAATATGCCCATTAATATAGAGCGGTTGCTTCACTGCCCATATAATAGGTACTACAGCAGTACATTTGTAATCACAGGGCAGTTCGCGCGTGCTCCGCAAGCTGAGTGAGACCGGCCGGCTTTTTGTTGAAAATCAGTTCGGAAGTTCTCACAGCATCGTCGAAGAGGTTTCGAGCTACTGGTACTGCTGTAGATATATCCATGCACCTTTGGTAGTAGGCTTTTTCTCTGCGAGTAGGTTCAACGAGGGGGGAAACGTTCGAAAATTCAAAGTGCCTGAGAGGTTCAGAGCTACCGTATATACAGTACATGCACCTTGGCAGGCGTTTTCTATAACGGGGAAAGTTCAACGTTTAAAGTGCCCAAAAGAGGTCTTGAGCTAGATATGCCACCTTGGCAGGCGTTTTCTTTACGTAGCGGGGAAATGGACAGCCAACTCATGGGTTATTCTTTCTGGCTCTGTTTTCGTTCCACCGGCTTCCCAAGGGGTTTCAAGCTACAACCAGTAGATACGTATATAGCCCGGCAGGCGTTTTCTGCGGCGGGAAAAGGGGAAGACGAAGCCGTCGGGTTTTTAATTTGCCCCCCCGCTGGTTTCTGGTTCTGTTTCCACCGGCACACCGATGCGTCACAACCAATCAGTCCCCACAATCGATCGATCGCCCGAAACGGAAAAACAGCTTCGGTTCTACAATACGTACATACGTGGTGCAGACTGGGGGCTATTTTTTTTTCTTGTGGTGTTGAAAACGTATTGACCGACTGGTCTACAAGATGCACTGGATAACGCGGATACATCTTCGGCTTCGTGCCATCCTCGGGTTCAAGGTGGGTCCTGTGTTCGGGTTTCTGTTTTTGGGGAGTGGGGAGGGCGGGGGGGGGGGGGGGGGGGGGGGGGGGGGCGTACTCATTTGTTGCTTGCCTTAGTCATTTGACCATTGACCACGCATCCCTTTCGAGACGGAGCACCGTTCCTACTCCTAATAGAGACACCTCCAACATTTGGGCGCTCATTACGTTGTTTCCATATATTACAGAGAACCTTTTGCTAATCTTATCCCCTTCCTGCTTCGCCGCCTGTGGCCACCATCTATCTCCTAAGATAGCGATCGTTTTCTCGCTACTATTTAGTGTACCAAACTGCTCCATGTCACACTCATCTATTTTCCCCATCTCCTCCTCTAGCACATCCCTTTCCTCCTTGTACCTTTCACATTCTCCCACTATGTGAACTCTACTCTCTATGGCTTTGCCACATGGGCACATCTGTGCCTCTACTTCCTCCTCCTCCCGGCTACTGGTATACCTCCTTCTTCTTTCTGGCAGGTCCAGGTCCCCTACACGAAATCGCAGTTTCAGCTTTTTCGCGAAGTCCATTGGGCCGTGCAGATACCTTTTCATTCCTATTCCTTCTCTCAACCCCCCGTACATCTCTAAGTGTTCTTCCCCTTCCACCTTCTTTCTCAGTGCTAGCCTTTCCCTTCTTTCTATCCTTTCTTTCACTTCTGTCTTGTATCCGCTAAATTTCTCTATGGCCAGCGTCTCTTTTTGGTTTCCTATTTCCTTCCATACTTTCTCGACTACGCTATCCCACCATATATCCCAGCTCGCCCTTTGGTTACTTTCTCCCATACAGCTTTATCGGCTATGGCTGGCAACCTCTTATTTGGCATGTTCTTTACTTTATATTGCCATTTCAACTTACGCACGTCTCTATTTGTCTTAAGTGGGTACATTCCCAGTTCTGCTCTCAATACTGTATTACTCGTCGTACTTGAGCATCCTAGTACTTTTTTAGCTGCTGTCATCTGTACTGTTTCCAGCTGTTTTACGAGCTTCGCGTTCCCTTCCCATACTTCTCCTGCATATTCTAGCTTTGGTACAATCACATTCATCAGTATACATCTCTTAATTCTAGTGTCAAGGTGCGAGTCTGTTAGGACTGCTTCCATCTTGCCTACGTGTGCCTTACCCTTGCCTATTATTTTATTTATGTGTGCATCCCAAGAGCAATCTTTTGAGATTTCTACGCCAAGGTACGTATACTGGTCTACGATCGTAATTTCATCTTCTCCCCGACTTCAGCTTACAAGTTTAGCCGGACTCTCCTTATCATTCGTTACATACAACTACTGCGCACTTTTTTACGTTCCGCACGTCACTTCTCCACTTCCTGGTGTAGCTCGATTGCCTTCTCCTTTGGTTTCTGCAGTCCTTCGGGTTTCTGAATATTGCACGAAAATCATCAGCCAAAGCTCAAATCCCGACACACGTAATCTCCCCAACCGTGACTCCTGCTGCGACTCTAGCTTCTACTGCCTAGTATCATGTCATTAATAGCTATGCTTGAATACGGTTTAGGTGATAGCGTTACACCCTGGGCAACTCCCTGTACGGATATCAACGTACTTCGATATTTCCCCGTCCAACATCACAGCACTTCTCGCACATTCCGTCATCTTCTTCATCATTCTCCACATCTTTCCTCTTATCCCTATTTCCCACAACTTTTTCCACAGCCCATTTCTCCATACTGTATCGTAGGCCTTCTGTACATCTAAAAAGAAACAGTACGTTGTTAGCCCCGCGTCTTTCCTGCCTTGGATTATCTTACCTAATGTGTACACATGGTCGACGCAGCTACGGTTTGGCCTAAATCCTGCTTGCCCTTCGGGGGGGGGGGGGGTTGGCGACGATGTCGCACGCTACGGTACATGAAGGTGCACCTTTTTTTTCTGAGGCTTGTTTACCTGAGAAACTCTATACTACTACTACCACTACTACTACTACTACTATTACTACTACTACTACTACTACTACTACTACTACTACTACTACTACTACTACTACTACTACTACTACTACTACTACTACTACTACTGCTACTACTGCTACTACTGCTACTACTGCTACTACTACTACTACTACAGTTAGTAAGTCACCCTAAAACTGATTTTGGAGGGAAATAAAAGTGCTATTAAATAGTACTAATACCCGATGAACATTCCCATGGCCAAAATGAAAAAAATCGAGTTCCGACGATTCTGGGTTACTCTTAAAAAATGTCCCTCACTAATTCCAAGTAGTTTGTCCCCAAATTCGTGGGTCCAGTTCTTAACCCTTTTAGTACTGCACTGTGCATAAACAATCATTTCAGTCAACTTCCAAGTGTTTTGCCCCCACATCGGTACTGCACTGCTAAAGGGGTTAATGGGTTATTTAACCCTTATTATAGGACTGGAGTCCCGTTTTGGGGACAATTTTGGGGACAAATTACTTATAATTAGAGTGGTGTGTCCCCAAAACGGGACTGCAGTTCTAAAAGGGTTAAGGAACCTCGTCATTCAGTAAACGTTTCGTTCAAAATGTGCTTACCGTATACCTACTATTTCGTAGCGGGCGTCCGATTGACATTGTATCTACTTTTTTTTTTTAATGAATGCCCCTGGGCATCCCGTGAGAAGTACCATCATATATACCTCCAACCATTGCGTTATACGAGGGTTATGGTTGATAGGTTAGGCAGTAATTGTCCTTTATAGGTGCTTGGTGCCTTGGTTGAAACGACAAATGATATATGTAGGTCACCCGAAACGATTGGGGGGGAGGGGGGGGGGGGGGGGGGGGGGGCGGGCGCGCTTCTACAGCAGTAGCTTTTTTTTTGTGTCGGTTCCTTTAGTTTTTTTATACAGCTGACAGCATCGCGATGAAGTGCCGGTTATGTATCGTGGTTCGCATTGCTACGGACTACAAAACTAGCTCGTGGTCGTAGACACTCGTAGAGGTTTGTTTATTGGCGGGAATATAAACTCCGCTCGGAATCTGGTATTACATGAGTCGTATCAAGCGGGCATTTTTATTATTTGCCAGTTGCCAGAGCGGTATGAGATACGTACGTACGTAATAGTCCTCGACTTTTGATGTGAATGGAATGTATTCGCTCCTTTTTATGCCCCTCGAGATGTACCCCCTCTCTAATTCGCAGTGGTTTGTACCCGAAAGAAAGGTGGTTGCATTTCTACCCATAGAGGAGTCAGTAGAGCTATAAGATGATGCACACTGCCACGTACAGTTGTGAATAGTACCAATACGACCACCTGCTATGTACTGCCATGTAACGCGCAAGATTTACACGCACCCTGAGCGAGATGTTTCCCCCCGAGACGATCGATTCTCTACAAAACAAGGCCGGGGCATGATAGACGCACGCCCCGCTTGGCAATTTTCCCGCTCCCCGTTGTCGAGAAATTGGCCCGAGGGGGTGTGTTACACTATCACCGGGGTGTGATAGGAACGGAACTATTACGGGGGACCATAGTAAATAGGGATCAAACATTGTTGGTAAAAATAGGGAAATTAAAAAAAAAATTACAAATTTTTGTGTGTACGGTAGCTCCTATTCAGTCCTATTTACTATGGTCCCCCCGTATCACTACAGTAGTAGTGATGGTCCCTTTGTAGTGCTGATGTGCACCGGCCAACAAAATTACCGGCACTATAGACAGCGTCAACCGGCACTACTCCCGCACCCTGATACTGGGGGACCATAGGAAATAGGGGACCTACGGTACACAACAAATACCTACGTATGTACTTTCCTATTTTTGCTCGTAACAATATTTGCTCCTACAGCAGGGGTCCCCCAATAAGGCGGCGGTGTGCCAGAGCGATATGACCGCCTTATAGAGGGTAGCCGCCTTATTCATTCCAGGTTGTGAGTGCGATTCCCTAGTCGCGCCAAGCGATTTTGACCGCCTTATATCGGGATACCGCCTTACTCAGACCGCCTTAGTGGGGGACCCCCACTGTATTTACTATGATCCCCCGTAGTACAATACCACAACTATTCATGGTGAATCTCGTCTGTGTCGAGCGACTCCACAGGTACTGTATATATGTATAGCGGGCAACCGGCATTACTCAACTGCCGCAATAGAGGGTGACCACTATTCAGTAACATGTGTTACTATACTTCCGTGCTACTTCTACTATTAATACAAAGCTTATAAATGTTTTTTACAGCAGGTGTATGTACGCGACTGCCGAGTACCACAGATCGCCGATTGGGTGGTGGTACATGCTTGGGGTGGGGTGGGACGGGCTGGTGAACGAACGCTCTTCCCTTTCTGAGGTTCTCGCATGTTTTCGGTCCAAAAAGAAGGGCAGGGTTGGCCGCTCCGCTTTTTGCTTTGTGCGAGCCAACATATTTGATGAGAGTTTCGACGAAATCCTCGATCTCACAGCTGTTTTTTTTTTTTAGAAATTACGGGCAAGGACCATAGTAAACACTAGTAAATAGGACCTACGGTACCCACAAAAACCTACATTTTCACCTAATTTTAGTAACAAGATTTGGTCCTATTTACTATGGTCCCCCGTAATGATGTAATACTCGTAATAGGTTGGTCGACATTTGATGTGAGACACGAGGTGTCTGTTGTACGTATATATGTACACATACCTACGGTAAGTATTATTTGTGGGAGTAATTTCGCTGCAGCACCGCACCGCACCGCACCGCACCGCACCGGCCCCCACTTTTTCAGGTTAACGTTCTGGGCCCTCAGCGGGCTTCTTCCCGTACGATGTACAGTTACAGTTAGTAGCTTTAGTCGCGAGTACAGCAGTAGGTTTTGTTTTCCATGTCTGCCAACGCCGCTTCCCGTGCGGTAAGAAAAAAAAAAAGACAACCACTTGATATTTAGCAGTACCACTCACGCGATGTTCAACCAAAAGCCGATGCCCACGTCGTACCATCGCGACCATTTTGGGTTGTTAAAAAACAACAGAAAACGTGAACCAGCACGCCTAATTATCCCCAGCAATAAACCACGGGATTGTTATTGGTTCGGTTCACGATCGAGTCTTATTGACAACGACTTAGCATAGATCTTCCAGGGGTCGGGCTGATTGTTACGATTCTGGTGCTCGGAATCAAGGCACGGGCGTAGACCCAGCCCAACCCCTAGCCCGAACCCTAACCCTGACACCGACCCAGGCCCAAAACGGGCCAGAAACGGGCCGAAAACGTGGCTGCGCCGCTTTAGTTTCCTTTTTGAACTATACCGAACTGCGGACGACGAAATTCCTCCCGATACTAACAGTGAGTTGAAATTTCCCGGAAAAATTATTAACTACCGTTGGAATATCTATCCTAAGTCGTTGTCGGGATTACTGTGTCGGGATTACTGTCGCGATCACCCATATAGCCTGAGGTGCTGTAAATATGTAGGAACGGGTCCTGAGGTGCTGTAAATATGTAGAGACGGGTCTTTTCGGGCACGTGACGGGTCTATTTTGTCCTATTAATAGGAGAACGGTCAAGGTCTGTTTGGGCCTTTATATACTAGTTTTAGTGTAGGGGGCGGTCATTCCAGGGGGTCAAACCGCCGTCTCTTATGTGTACCATATTTGCCCATAATCCTCTCCTTTCTATTTGGTGAATCACCAACAAATGCGTTCTCGGCTGTAGGCTGTGAGTTGCGAACACGAAAATGTGTCGTTTTGTGATCCACCAGATTTGCAAAGCTCTGCAAGCTGCGTGGTGCGTCCGTTCCGCCCCCCTGTTCTCCTCGCCCTCCCGCTTGATACACGCGTGCGTTTGCTTGACGAACTCCCCTGCCGCGCCCAATTTTTTTGTCGCTTGTGGTCCGTTCACTACTCCGCCATCCCGCTCGATGAGCGTCTGTGTCGCTTACGTCGTAGTGAAATCCACTGCGCGCCCTTTTGAATGTTAGCCCTCGTGTTCCATCCCCTGCGCGCCCTTTTGAATGTTAGCCCTCGTGTTCCATCCCCTCCTCCCCGCCTTCCCGCTCGATAAACGTCCGTGTCGTTTATTGAACTCCGCTGCCGCGTCCTTTGTTATTACCCTTCTTATTCAGCTCTCTTCTCCCCGCCCTCCTATTCAATGATCGCCTGTGACGTTTGTTGAAACTCCTTCTCCCGGCCCTCCTGCTCGATGAACGCCTGTGTCGCTTATTGAACTCCGATGCCGCGCCCTCTGTTTTGGTGTTCATTGTTCCGCGTTATATACTGCTTTTGTGGCGAACACAGGAGAAAGCTTTCCGCAAGATCGAGGAAAAGGTTCACACGAGCTTCTTTTACAGCAAAGATGAGGGCAAGGGGGGGCTTGGCAAGGACGGCAAAATCGCGCACGACTTTGAAGCGAAAGGTGAGACACTTTTAATAGTATGTATTAGTTTGTGTGTCTTGTCTGGATGTTTGTTTGTCTGTCTGCCTGTCGGTCTGTCTGTCTTCATCTGTCTGCCTGTCCGTCTGTCTGTCTGTCTGTCTGCCTGTCTGTCTGTCTGTCTGTCTGTCTGGCTGTCTGGCTGTCTGGCTGTCTGGCTGTCTGGCTGTCTGGCTGTCTGCCTGTCTGCCTGTCTGCCTGTCTTTGTCTGTCTGTCTTGTCTGTCTTATCTGTCTGTTAGTCTTGCCCCCCCCCCCCCCCCCCCAGCAATGTTTTGTATCTGTCTCATATCTAACAGTTAGCGCAATGCTTCGACCTCTTTCCTCCTCCTTCTCCTCTTCCACCTCCTCCTCCCCCTCCTCCTCCTCCTGCTCCTCCTGCTCCTCCACCTCGCCCCCCCCCCCCCCCCCCCCCCCCCCCCCCCCCCTCTTATTGCTCCTCCTCCTGTCGACGTTGCCTGCATGTCAGATTTCTTCCGGTTTTTCAGCCTCGGAGAACGGCTCGGGCAGGGCGCGACCGGAAAGGTATTCAAGGCGACGCTCAAGGGGGCGCCGGAGGGCACGGAGACGACAACGTACGCCGTGAAGCGGGTGAGGCGGTGGGGCCTCAAGGAGTCGGCCAAGAAGGCGCTCCAACGGGAGGTGAGTTTTTTTTTTTTGTGGCTTGTTTTTCGTTTTTCGTTTTTTTTTTTTAATGAAAGTGTTACAAATATTTACGTCAGCTGTGAGTAAGATCGATTGAGTGGCTGAAAATCAACTTTGCAAGCTTTACGTACTTGTAGTTCGTTTTGTTTTTGCTGCTCCGATATACTGGAGGTCTGGATATGTGTGTGTTTTTTTTGTTTTGCTCATTTTGCGGTTTGTTTTGTTTTGCTTTTTCCTTCCCCTTTTTCTTTTCGTTTCGGTTCGTTTCGGGTTCGTGTCTTATCTTGTTGTTGTTGTTGTTTCCCCCCCCCCCCCCCTTTTTTTTTTTGTTCTTCCCCCCCCCCCCCCCCCCTTTTCCCACGTTTTTTTTTTCACCATTTGTTTCCCCATTTTGTTTTGTCGTGTTCTTTTCTCGTTCATGTTGGTTTCCTTTCCTCCCGTTTCGTTCCATGTTTACTTCATTTTTGTTTCATTCTTGTTTTTTGTTTGTTTTCGTTTTTACCATTTTTCTTCTTTTTGTGTTTTTTCGTGTTGCCATTTTTGTTTTGTTCCGATTTATCGTTGTTGTTAAGTCAATTTAAATTACCCGATAAACCGCGCTGTCACTGCCCAGATCATCAAAGTTTTCCAATCTACGACGTACGTACCCACAACTGAATTTCCGATGGTGTTGGGCTTGGACGGTCCACAACAATGTTATTAATAGTTTTTTTTTCTTTCTTTTTTCTTTGCTATTTTTTGTGTTGTTTTTTTCCCCTCGACAACCCGACCCACCCTTTTTTTTTGCTTGTGTTGTTTTTCCCCCTCAACAACCCGACTCACCGTGGACGGTCCACAACAATGTTAGTTTTTTGCTTTTTTTTGCTATTTTTTGTGTTGTTTTTTTTCCCCCCCTCAACAACCCGACCCACCCTCCGGACCGTGCCCAACTTACAACGAACGAAGCAGGTGTCCATCCTGCACGAGCTGGTGCACAGGAACGTGGTGGACATCTACCAGTTCTACCCGAAGGACCCGCAGTACTCCTACATCGTGCTCGAGTACATGGCCGGAGGGGAGCTCTTCGAACGCATCGTCAGAAAGGTATACCGTTATCTGGTATATTCTTTCTCCGCCCCCGAAACAACACTTTTAACTTTACCCACTCCACTTATAGAGTGTACAGCAACCCATCCACCCGTTTTCTTCGGTTTTGACTTGAAAAAAAAAATACAGGTAATTACTTATTTATGTTCCGGTTCTGGGGGGTATGATGCAATCTGGTCCAAAGAATGAAACAATTACTCGTACCCTGCATTTCTAATTTTATTATTTCGCACCGGAATTACAGTAGAGTTAATTACTTATTTTCCGAGTTCGGGCACACGAAATGTAAAAACAATAAAAAATAAAGTAAAAACTATTCATACATAGAGTCACATGCTGCCTGCACCCGTGCTGTGCGACGCCTTGCGTTGTATTTCGGGCATCGAGTGTATTGTGGCCCTGAACCCAGCAGTGGAGAGACGGCGCTTGCTTGCTTGTTCGCCTGCTTCGCTCGCTTGCTTGCTTGCTTGCTTGCTTGCTTGCTTGCTTGCTTGCTTGCTTGCTTGCTTGCTTGCTTGCTTGCTTGCTTGCTTGCTTGCTTGCTTGCTTGCTTGCTTGCTTGCTTGCTTGCTTGCTTGCTTGCTTGCTTGCTTGCTTGCTTGCTTGCTTGCTTGCTTGCTTGCTTGCTTGCTTGCTTGCTTGCTTGCTTGCTTGCTTGCTTGCTTGCTTGCTTGCTTGCTTGCTTGCTTGCTTGCTTGCTTGCTTGCTTGCTTGCTTGCTTGCTTGCTTGCTTGCTTGCTTGCTTGCTTGCTTGCTTGCTTGCTTGCTTGCTTGCTTGCTTGCTTGCTTGCTTGCTTGCTTGCTTGCTTGCTTGCTTGCTTGCTTGCTTGCTTGCTTGCTTGCTTGCTTGCTTGCTTGCTTGCTTGCTTGCTTGCTTGCTTGCTTGCTTGCTTGCTTGCTTGCTTGCTTGCTTGCTTGCTTGCTTGCTTGCTTGCTTGCTTGCTTGCTTGCTTGCTTGCTTGCTTGCTTGCTTGCTTGCTTGCTTGCTTGCTTGCTTGCTTGCTTGCTTGCTTGCTTGCTTGCTTGCTTGCTTGCTTGCTTGCTTGCTTGCTTGCTTGCTTGCTTGCTTGCTTGCTTGCTTGCTTGCTTGCTTGCTTGCTTGCTTGCTTGCTTGCTTGCTTGCTTGCTTGCTTGCTTGCTTGCTTGCTTGCTTGCTTGCTTGCTTGCTTGCTTGCTTGCTTGCTTGCTTGCTTGCTTGCTTGCTTGCTTGCTTGCTTGCTTGCTTGCTTGCTTGCTTGCTTGCTTGCTTGCTTGCTTGCTTGCTTGCTTGCTTGCTTGCTTGCTTGCTTGCTTGCTTGCTTGCTTGCTTGCTTGCTTGCTTGCTTGCTTGCTTGCTTGCTTGCTTGCTTGCTTGCTTGCTTGCTTGCTTGCTTGCTTGCTTGCTTGCTTGCTTGCTTGCTTGCTTGCTTGCTTGCTTGCTTGCTTGCTTGCTTGCTTGCTTGCTTGCTTGCTTGCTTGCTTGCTTGCTTGCTTGCTTGCTTGCTTGCTTGCTTGCTTGCTTGCTTGCTTGCTTGCTTGCTTGCTTGCTTGCTTGCTTGCTTGCTTGCTTGCTTGCTTGCTTGCTTGCTTGCTTGCTTGCTTGCTTGCTTGCTTGCTTGCTTGCTTGCTTGCTTGCTTGCTTGCTTGCTTGCTTGCTTGCTTGCTTGCTTGCTTGCTTGCTTGCTTGCTTGCTTGCTTGCTTGCTTGCTTGCTTGCTTGCTTGCTTGCTTGCTTGCTTGCTTGCTTGCTTGCTTGCTTGCTTGCTTGCTTGCTTGCTTGCTTGCTTGCTTGCTTGCTTGCTTGCTTGCTTGCTTGCTTGCTTGCTTGCTTGCTTGCTTGCTTGCTTGCTTGCTTGCTTGCTTGCTTGCTTGCTTGCTTGCTTGCTTGCTTGCTTGCTTGCTTGCTTGCTTGCTTGCTTGCTTGCTTGCTTGCTTGCTTGCTTGCTTGCTTGCTTGCTTGCTTGCTTGCTTGCTTGCTTGCTTGCTTGCTTGCTTGCTTGCTTGCTTGCTTGCTTGCTTGCTTGCTTGCTTGCTTGCTTGCTTGCTTGCTTGCTTGCTTGCTTGCTTGCTTGCTTGCTTGCTTGCTTGCTTGCTTGCTTGCTTGCTTGCTTGCTTGCTTGCTTGCTTGCTTGCTTGCTTGCTTGCTTGCTTGCTTGCTTGCTTGCTTGCTTGCTTGCTTGCTTGCTTGCTTGCTTGCTTGCTTGCTTGCTTGCTTGCTTGCTTGCTTGCTTGCTTGCTTGCTTGCTTGCTTGCTTGCTTGCTTGCTTGCTTGCTTGCTTGCTTGCTTGCTTGCTTGCTTGCTTGCTTGCTTGCTTGCTTGCTTGCTTGCTTGCTTGCTTGCTTGCTTGCTTGCTTGCTTGCTTGCTTGCTTGCTTGCTTGCTTGCTTGCTTGCTTGCTTGCTTGCTTGCTTGCTTGCTTGCTTGCTTGCTTGCTTGCTTGCTTGCTTGCTTGCTTGCTTGCTTGCTTGCTTGCTTGCTTGCTTGCTTGCTTGCTTGCTTGCTTGCTTGCTTGCTTGCTTGCTTGCTTGCTTGCTTGCTTGCTTGCTTGCTTGCTTGCTTGCTTGCTTGCTTGCTTGCTTGCTTGCTTGCTTGCTTGCTTGCTTGCTTGCTTGCTTGCTTGCTTGCTTGCTTGCTTGCTTGCTTGCTTGCTTGCTTGCTTGCTTGCTTGCTTGCTTGCTTGCTTGCTTGCTTGCTTGCTTGCTTGCTTGCTTGCTTGCTTGCTTGCTTGCTTGCTTGCTTGCTTGCTTGCTTGCTTGCTTGCTTGCTTGCTTGCTTGCTTGCTTGCTTGCTTGCTTGCTTGCTTGCTTGCTTGCTTGCTTGCTTGCTTGCTTGCTTGCTTGCTTGCTTGCTTGCTTGCTTGCTTGCTTGCTTGCTTGCTTGCTTGCTTGCTTGCTTGCTTGCTTGCTTGCTTGCTTGCTTGCTTGCTTGCTTGCTTGCTTGCTTGCTTGCTTGCTTGCTTGCTTGCTTGCTTGCTTGCTTGCTTGCTTGCTTGCTTGCTTGCTTGCTTGCTTGCTTGCTTGCTTGCTTGCTTGCTTGCTTGCTTGCTTGCTTGCTTGCTTGCTTGCTTGCTTGCTTGCTTGCTTGCTTGCTTGCTTGCTTGCTTGCTTGCTTGCTTGCTTGCTTGCTTGCTTGCTTGCTTGCTTGCTGGCTGGCTGGCTGGCTGGCTGGCTGGCTGGCTGGCTGGCTGGCTGGCTGGCTGGCTGGCTGGCTGGCTGGCTGGCTGGCTGGCTCGCTGGCTGGCTTGCTTGCTTGCTTGCTTGCTTGCTTGCTTGCTTGCTTGCTTTACCAACGACGCCTTTTTGCTTCAATGTATTGTTTTGCCACGAGAGGCGGGTCGGAACTAATATGTATTGTATGCTGCTTCGGCTTGTGTGCTTTCCTTTTGGGTTTATGCTATAAAATGCAGGCGACGCTAACAACGCAGCACGGAGGCGAGGGACGTGTGCGTCGTGCTATCGACGCCCGTCGCGGCTACTGCCAACGAGTGAGGAGCATCGTGCACCTCGACGTGAAGCCGAGACGTGAACATCACTCCTCAGCCTCAGGGAGCGACGCGCGCGATATCAAGCTGGCCGATTCGGGTTTGGTGCAGCGTCGCTCAACAAGAGTATCACGCCATATGCAGACTCCCGATTCCATGGCGCCAGGAAATCCTATTGTGGGAAAAACCCCACGATAGGTGAGAGCGGGAAGTGAAGCGAGAAGTAACCCGAGAGTAATGGGGGGAGGAGAGGAGATGGGAGGGCAGGAGAGGGCGAGGGGTCTGGGGTGGGTAACTACTTTATGCATCGGCCTACGTGGCGTTATATGACCATAGACCCTTCGCCCCCTACAATGCCGGGACGGCGGGTAGCGGGAGGCCGGAGGAAGGAAAGGGGGGGCAGTGGAGGAGAGAGAGGAGGGGGGGGGGTGGGGGGGTGAGGATCTATGGTGGAGGGGGGGATGGGGGGGTGTTGTCCTTCAGTTTTATTTGACCTACCGCTGCTGCACTCGGAGTCTCCCCCGGTGCCGGAGACAAAACACGTTTTTTGGATTTGTGTTGCGTATTGTCAACCGAAGCGCTTGAGCCCCCTGACGGGTGGCGCTATCTGTGGCGCTATTTACTTTTGTCTGTAGCCGCGCTTGGAAAAGCTCTGCTGTTTTTTTTTTTTTTTTTTTGTTTTGGCGCGTGGTTTATAGCTGGTAGCACGGGGTTGTCTCGCCCCCTTCACTCGGAAGACGGCCGCGGGTGGAGGTTGCACGGCGGTATTTGTTCGTTTTTGGTTTCCGCCATAAGCCCCTTTCCCACTGTACCCACCCACCCACCCACCCAGCCAGCCAGCCACCCTTTCGCGAGAAGCTATTTGTTGGAATTTGAGCTGGGCCATTCTTGAGTTAAATTTAATAATAAAAGCTACCCGCTCTGGCCGGTAATATTTAAAAAATTAAAAAAAAACAACAGCTGTGAGCTCGAGGATTTCGTCGAAGCTCATCTTTGCTCGTAGCTGAGTGTAATACTTCGATCGCGTGTACTTACGGATTTTATGTGTCCTCATGTAGGATGTACATCCCGTATGAGGGGGACACAATCTGGCCGGTAATATATAATCATCGTTTGGACCCTGATGAGAATATATGCATGCTGCGGTAGAAAAGACGCACCATTTTTTTTTTTTTTTTCCGAGGGTCCTCCTTACTTCGGGAGTTCTATACTAATAGTAAGTCAAAAAGTGGTTTTGGAGTACCCCCGATGAGCAGTCCCGTGGTCTTGCAAGTACAGAATGAAAAACGTTTTGCAACACAAGAATGAATTTCCGACCGTTTTGGGTTAACGTTTTGCAAACACAAGAATAATGTTTCGACCGTTCTGGGTTATTATAAGGAGCCCCCGCTCACCCAGAAAAAGTTTCAGCCAAAAAACTGCTCGTGTACTGGACGGGGGTTATAGTACCGGCCGGCGTGGTAGTAGTTTTACGGGGTGGGCTAATGTAGTAAACAGGACCTACGGTAGACACTAAAACCTATATATTTATCCATTTACCTATTTTTACTAACAGTATTTGGTCCTACTTACTATGGTCCACCGTAGTGCTGTAGTTCGGTTCGGAAGTGTGAACGTTGATATTTTGGGGTACTACTGCTGTAGTAATATTACGGAGGACCATAGTAAATAGAACCTACGGTACATACAAAGGCCCATATATTTACCTATTCTTACTAACACTATTTGGTCCTATTTACTAGTGTTTACTATGGTCCCCTGTAATAGTTGAAATTGTAGATATGTTCGGGTGGTTTCCGCGCTGTTCGTTTTTGATGATGATTTTACGACTGCAGCTGCTGTCATGTATTGTACTGTAATTATATTGGCATGTTTTGACTGTGTTCGCCCTTTTTCCCGTGTTCGTCCTTTTTCCCTTGTTCCGTTGTTCCGTCTTTTTTCTTTTTTTTTTCTGTTGCCCGTTTTCTCTCGCACCGCCGTACCGACCGTGCTCGCCTCACGAACCCCCCCCCCCCCCCCCCCCCCCCCCCNTGCTTGCCTGCTTGCTTGCGTTGCTTGCTTGCGTTGCTTGCCTGCTTGCTTGCGTTGTTGTTGCTTGCTTGCTTGCTTGGCTTGTTGCTTGCTGGCTTGCTTGCTTGTTGCTTGCTTGCGTTGCTTGCTTGCGTTGCTTGCTTGGTTGCTTGCTTGTTGCTTGTCTTGGGTTTGCTTGGTGTTTGCTTGCCTGCTTGCTCTGCTTGCTGTTGATTGCTTGCTTGCTTGCTTGCTTGCTTGCTTGCTTGCTCTTGCTTGCTGCTTGCTTGCTTGCTTGCTTGCTTGCTTTGCTTGCTTGCTTGCTTGCTTGCTTGCTTGCTTGTTGCTTGCTTGCTTCGCTTGCTTGCTCTTGCGTGTCTGCTTGCGTGTTTGCTTCCTCGCTTGCTTCGCTTGCTTGGCTTGCTTGGCATTAGCTTGCTTGCTGCTTGCTTGCTTGCTCTGCTTGCTTGCTTGCTTGCTGCTTGCTTGCTTGCTGCTTGCTTGCTTTGCTTGCTTGCTTGCTTGCTTGCTTGCTGTTGCTTGCTTGCTTGCTTTTGCGTTTGCTTGCGTTGCTTGCCTGCTTGCTCGCTCGCTTGCTTGCTTGCTTGCTTGCTTGCTTGCTTGCTTGCTTGCTTGCTTGCTTGCTTGCTTGCTTGCTTGCTCTGGCTTGCTGCTGCTGGCTGTGCTGTGCTGTGCTGGCTGTGCTGCTGGCTCTGGCTGTGCTGTGCTCTCGCTGCTGCTTGCTTGCTTGCTTGCTTGCTTGCTTGCTTGCTTGCCTTGCTGCTTACCAACGACGCCTTTTTTGCTTCAATGTATGTTGCCACGAGAGGCGGGTCGGAATATATAGTATTGTATGTGCTTCGGTGTGTGCTTTCCTTTGGCTCCTCTATGCTATTAAAATGCAGGCGAGGCTAACAACGAGAGGAGGCGAGGGACATATGCGTCGTGCTCATGACAGCCTCACGGTACTGCCAACGAGATAGAGCATCGTGCACCTCGACGTGCAAGTCCGAGAGTGAACATACTCCTCCCTCCAAGGGCAGACGACGGCCGCGGACTTCAAGCTGGCCGCATTCGGGTTGGGTGCAGCGGCCGAAAGAAGTATTCATCCCATATGCAGGACTCCCGGCTTACCGGGCGCCGGAAATCCATATTGTGGGAAAACCCCACGCATACTGGTGAGAGCGCGGAGGGATGCGGATGTAACAGAGGTAATGGGGCGGAGGAGAGGGAGGGGGGAGGAGAGGGCGAGGGCGCTGGGGTGGGTAACTCTTCAGCACGGCCTAGTGCGATATGACCATAGACCCTTCGCACCCCTACAATGCCGGGACGGCGGGTAGCGGGAGGCGCGGAGGAAGCGAAAGGGGGGGCAGGGAGGAGAGAGAGAGGAGGGGGGGGGGGGGGGTGAGGATCTATGGTGGAGGGGGGGATGGGGCGGTGTGTCCTTCAGTTTTATTTGACCTACCGCTGCTGCACTCGGAGTCTCCCCCGGTGCCGGAGACAAAACACGTTTTTTGGATTTGTGTTGCGTATTGTCAACCGAAGCGCTTGAGCCCCCTGACGGGTGGCGCTATCTGTGGCGCTATTTACTTTTGTCTGTAGCCGCGCTTGGAAAAGCTCTGCTGTTTTTTTTTTTTTTTTTTTTTGTTTTGGCGCGTGGTTTATAGCTGGTAGCACGGGGTTGTCTCGCCCCCTTCACTCGGAAGACGGCCGCGGGTGGAGGTTGCACGGCGGTATTTGTTCGTTTTTGGTTTCCGCCATAAGCCCCTTTCCCACTGTACCCACCCACCCACCCACCCAGCCAGCCAGCCACCCTTTCGCGAGAAGCTATTTGTTGGAATTTGAGCTGGGCCATTCTTGAGTTAAATTTAATAATAAAAGCTACCCGCTCTGGCCGGTAATATTTAAAAAATTAAAAAAAAACAACAGCTGTGAGCTCGAGGATTTCGTCGAAGCTCATCTTTGCTCGTAGCTGAGTGTAATACTTCGATCGCGTGTACTTACGGATTTTATGTGTCCTCATGTAGGATGTACATCCCGTATGAGGGGGACACAATCTGGCCGGTAATATATAATCATCGTTTGGACCCTGATGAGAATATATGCATGCTGCGGTAGAAAAGACGCACCATTTTTTTTTTTTTTTTCCGAGGGTCCTCCTTACTTCGGGAGTTCTATACTAATAGTAAGTCAAAAAGTGGTTTTGGAGTACCCCCGATGAGCAGTCCCGTGGTCTTGCAAGTACAGAATGAAAAACGTTTTGCAACACAAGAATGAATTTCCGACCGTTTTGGGTTAACGTTTTGCAAACACAAGAATAATGTTTCGACCGTTCTGGGTTATTATAAGGAGCCCCCGCTCACCCAGAAAAAGTTTCAGCCAAAAAACTGCTCGTGTACTGGACGGGGGTTATAGTACCGGCCGGCGTGGTAGTAGTTTTACGGGGTGGGCTAATGTAGTAAACAGGACCTACGGTAGACACTAAAACCTATATATTTATCCATTTACCTATTTTTACTAACAGTATTTGGTCCTACTTACTATGGTCCACCGTAGTGCTGTAGTTCGGTTCGGAAGTGTGAACGTTGATATTTTGGGGTACTACTGCTGTAGTAATATTACGGAGGACCATAGTAAATAGAACCTACGGTACATACAAAGGCCCATATATTTACCTATTCTTACTAACACTATTTGGTCCTATTTACTAGTGTTTACTATGGTCCCCTGTAATAGTTGAAATTGTAGATATGTTCGGGTGGTTTCCGCGCTGTTCGTTTTTGATGATGATTTTACGACTGCAGCTGCTGTCATGTATTGTACTGTAATTATATTGGCATGTTTTGACTGTGTTCGCCCTTTTTCCCGTGTTCGTCCTTTTTCCCTTGTTCCGTTGTTCCGTCTTTTTTCTTTTTTTTTTCTGTTGCCCGTTTTCTCTCGCACCGCCGTACCGACCGTGCTCGCCTCACGAACCCCCCCCCAACCCCCCCCCCCCCCCCCCCCCCCCCCCCCACAATATCACAAAACGATACAAAATAAATATGCTCACGCACACACACAAAAAAACGCACACAAATACACACTAAATGTACACATAAAATGTACACATGACAAATATACACCACACAACACACACAAATACGCACACAACATTCGAAACAAAAATATACACGCACAACACAAAAACACACGCATAACATATAATACACAAAAACAAACAAAAAGTCGGTGGACATGTGGAGTGTCGGGCTGGTGATGTACATCCTGCTGGGGGGACGCCACCCGTTCTACGAGGCCAACACGACGAAGATGTTCATACGGATCGCGGCGGCGGACTTCGTGTTCGACGACAACTGGACCAACACCACCACGGAGGCCAAGGTGGGAGGGAAAGAAGGACAGAAGGAAGGACAGATCATGGTGTAGATATGAGGGAAGGAAGGACAGATCGTGATCTAGATCATCTACAGATAGATCATGATCTACAGTAGATCATCTACAGATAGATCATGTAGATCGTCTACAGATAGATCATAATCTAGATAATCTACAGATATATCATGATGTAGATCATCTACAGATATATCATCTACAGATAGACCATGATGTAGAGCATCTACAGATAGATCATAATGTAGAGCATCTACAGATATATCATGATCTAGATACTCTACAGAGAGATCATGATCTAGATCGTCTACAGATAGATCATGATCTAGATCATCTACAGATAGATCATAGATCATGATCTAGATCATCTACAGATAGATCGTGATCTAGATCATCTACAGATAGATTATCTACAGACAGATCATGATGTAGAGCATCTACAGAAAGATCATGATGTAAATTATCTACAGATAGATGATGTAAATCATCTACAGTTATACCATGTCTAGATCATCTACAGTTATATCATGTCTAGATCATCTACAGATAGATCATGATCTAGATCATCTACAGATAGCTCATGATCTAGATCATCTACAGATAGATCTTGAACTAGATATGAGCGAAGGAAGGACAGATCGTGATCTAGATCTAGATATGAGGGAAGGGAGGACATATCACGACCTAGATGCAAGGGAAGGAAGGCCAGATCATGATCTAGATAATGTAGATCCTAAGCTGCCGCTAATGAGTTGTTGTGCAGGATCTGTATAATCACAGATCCGACCCAGGAATGTAAGGAAGGTTCAGATGATAATACGAAGACCAAGCGGCCCTTATATTTACGTCCAGAGGGGTGTCTATGGTCATACGACTACGGCCGGGCATGACATGAGTACCATAAGATGAGCACAAAGTTTTTATGTACGGAAACAATCGTGATGGAGCGCCCAA
Source organism: Saccharina japonica (assembly GCA_008828725.1). Taxonomy (NCBI): domain Eukaryota; class Phaeophyceae; order Laminariales; family Laminariaceae; genus Saccharina; species Saccharina japonica. The sequence goes on from MEHQ01004211.1 coordinate 180,022, forward strand.
CTGTTGGAGGTGTCTCTATGTACGGAAACAATCGTGATGGAGCGCCCAACTGTTGGAGGTGTCTCTATTAGGAGTAGGAACGATGCTCCGTCTTGAAAGGGATGCGTGGTCAATGGTCAAATGACAAAAGGCAAAAGCACTAAACGAGTACGCCCCATCCCCCTCTCCATCCATCATGCGACTCGCCCAACACCTCACGTTTCGCTTCGCGCTTGGTACTTGAAAACCCGACATGCTCCGTTCCGGCATTGTAGGGATGCGAGGGTCTATGGTCATACGACTGCGACCATGCACGACATGAGTACACCCCCATCCCCCCTCCCCTGGAGCAATGCCTGCCTGGTCGGTGAAAACCCGACGTGCTCCGTCCCCGCATTGTACGAGTAAATATATGAGGGTTTATGGCCATACGACTACGGCCATGCATGACATCGAGTACCCCCCCCCCAATGGTCAAATGACTAAGGCAAACCGCCACCCTTCCCGACTCCACTTCCCCCCGCCCCCTCCCCCCTCACCCACCCCTTCCTCCTCTCCCCCCCACGTTAATCTATTTCACATAGTGTTAATATGGTAAGGCGTCCGCGAGGCAGTTACATAGTAAAACCCATTGCTGTCTCCGGAAGTGGCCACACCAGAAATTAAATTAACTCATTGGAGGCTGTCGTCCATATGCAAGTCCGCCTCAGAGGCGGTTCTTAGCAGGATGCAGCTCACCCTCCATGCGACTCGCCCAATACCTCACGGCGTTTCGCGCTTGGTGCAAGCAATGTCTGCCTGGTTGGTGAAAACCCACCG